>JH720313.1:765167-820496 GCA_000231825.2 Tetrahymena elliotti 4EA | reverse complement strand
ACAATTATCTTGAGTAATTTTATTAATAATACTTCTTTTTATTTGAAATAAATTTTTATTCTGAATTAATCTTACCCTACTTTTAAAAATAATTAGTTTTATCTAAAAAAAAATGTATAAATAAATATAAATAAATTTTAAAAAATTCTCAATAGCTACGTCAGTTAGATATCAGATAGCAAAAGTATTTGATGTTAAATAAAGGGAAAAAATTAATAAAATAATGATTTGTTTTTAAAAACAAGTGATTTTAGTATTAAATTAAATAAAGTTGGTTGATTTTTGCAACTTAATCTAGTTCTTAAATATAAATTTTAATGAAATTACTAGATAAGACTTGCCCTACATTATTTTATATTTATTTATTTAGTGAATGTCTTAAAAAGCATTTTCTCTTCAATAATTTTTAAAAGATAAAATATTTTCCTAAAATAAAGATTAGCATACTCTTAGTTTTTTAATACTTTAATTAATTTATACCTTTTACAAATAATATTCTTCCTGAGTTTTTGAAAACTTTTTTTATGAGTGTATTTATATTTTTCTAATTTAATCTTTTGAAACCTTGAGAGTAAATTTTAAAATAGGCTGAATAAAAAATATATTTTGTTTTATTTTTTAAATTTATTTTTAGAGACTTTAAAATAAAAAGAGAGAAAATAAATAAATCAGGTGATTTACGTGATTTGTGATAAAATCCTTTTTTATAAAAATTCTAAAAATTTACCTCTATTAATTTTTTTATTACTTTTAGCAGGATAAGAAATAAGAAGAGAAAATCATATCTTCTTGTAAGAGAGTGTACTGGACTAATTTAAGAAACATAATTTAGCAGTGATTTGATAGATTTTTTTTTCACATGTTTTTAAATAGAAAATTTAGACTTTTTAAAGGGTTAAATAAAATCTCATGAATAACATTTTATTAAAAAAATTAGATTAAAATATGGATTTTAAATTATTATTGCTTAAAAATAAAATACAAATTATTATCATATTTCAATAATAATGCAAATCTTAAAAAATCAGCCAATGAATTTTTATGTTTTTGGAAGGATTATTAGATATAATAATTTATTTATACAACTGAGATGTGATCTAAACAAAATAAATCAGTAATTATTAAGCTTATAATCATCAAAATAATCATACCCTCATTCTGTCTTATAATAATAATTAATTAATTGAAGATATATTTTTTAGAAATTTTAAAGGAGTTAAATATTAATAAAAAATATTTGAAATAATATTAATTGCTTTTAATAACAATTATAATAATACAAGATTAGCAGAGCATTTATAATGAAAAGGTTTAAACTAACTTTTTAGCTATAAAGAACAATAGCTAGTATAATACTATATTTTAGCCTGTATCTAATAAGCTATATCTAAGCATGTAAACAAAATTTATAAATTTTAAGCATACTATGAAAGCAAATATCATTTACAACTGAGCATTTGCAGTTTCTCATATTATTCCTTCAATTTTTGAGATTACACTTTTATAAAATGTATTAGAAGTTATTCTAATGAATTATTGTTTTATTTTTAAAGAAACAATCATACAAGTCAGTCCACCAATACAAAAGTTTTATGACGGAAGTAGCAATTCTAATTACGATACATTTAATAGCCAAAGCTTTATCTCATAAGGTAAAATACTCATCTTTATTGAATCAGTAATTAATTTATTTTTTAAATTCATCAAGTTACTGGAGCAAGTAAATACTCAATTTCCTTTTGGATTAAACCAACAACATCAAGTTATGATTCTAAAAACTAAGCTATTGTGCATCTCACCATGCTTGAGTAAATTTTTATTTTACAAAAGAAAGAAGTTCTTTTTTAGTGATTTAATAAATATGCAAATATTTCTAAGTAAACTCATCCAAGAATAATAAAAAAAATTAGAAATCATGCATTTATTAAATATGGATTACTACAGAAAAATCAGATAAATATTTTAAATTTGTATTATTTATAATTTAGTACATTTTAGCCTTGGTTAATTGATAATTAGTCTAGCGATTACAAGCAATTATCAAGAATGCTTTTTATTGAAAAATCTAATATGCTATTAAATTTTTATGTATCTGATTTCACAACAAGCATCTCTACAGATACAAGGATTATGCAATCAAATGTAATCTAATTATTTACAAAAATTTATAGTAACTAACATTGAATATTCTTGAAATAAATATGGTTTATGCAAGGTATTTATTTATTGCACAGATAATAAATAATCAAATTTTGTGGTTAGTTACAAAACTTAAAAACTCTACTGGCATCAAATATTTGAAGTATTAAGATTACTTTAAAAATTGATACTAACTAGTAAGTAATAAAATAAAATTATTAATAAACCATAGTGATCATAACATAGAATAATTTAACAATACATAAATTTATCATTTTTTAATAAAAATCAATAATTTTTAAAACCATAAAGATAAGTCCAGGAACTTGGTATTATGTTTATCTTGGAGTAGACTTTTCATAAAAATATTATTCAGCTTACATGTTAGATACTAATACACCTGGAAACACTATGGATTATACCAGTTCAACTACTGGAGGCTTTTCTAATGAGTAGCTAGATTAAAGAGTAAAATTATATATCGGTGGTACAGTTAATAGAGATAATACCGGTCCTAATATGAATCTCAATGGGCTTATATATGATGCAAAATTTATTGTTAATTTTTAAGTCTCAAAAGCAAGTGCTATTTATGTTTTAAATAACGATTCTGGTAAAATTAATCAAAATTTTCATCATTTTTATTTTTAAAAACAAAATTTTTAAAAACAGCTAAATTATACTACTTCAACTTAAATGTTTATTGCTCACAAAGACTTTATAATTAGTTTAGCTAAGATATTTATAGTACTATCAGTAGTGTGCCTGGATCATGTCAATCTCTTTCAGCTTCAGCAAACCCATTCAAAATAACTTAAGGAGTCTCAATAAAAAATAATGATTTCATGACATTAACTCTTAATACGGAGTTTTAGGATATGAATTTTATTTCTTTTTGGATAAATATTAATAATCTACCATCAGCTGGTTAAACAGGCACTTTATTTTCAATTAAAACTACAAACGTAAATAAATTAAAAGAATTGAAGATAACCATATTTAAAATATAATTTTTTCTAAAATAGAACCTAGTTATGATTGAAGTTTAAATATAAAGTAACGGGCAATTAATTGTGTATTCTGATTCAGCCTCCTAAGCACTCCCTTCAGTCACATTTACAACTTCAAGTAATATTTTTTAAATTACTAAAAATAAAAAGTTAATTTTGTAAATTCTTAAAAAGCTTGGATTAAGTTTTATTGCAATTTTGCTTTCCATGAAATCTTAAGCAACCTATTTGTTTCTATCATGCTAAATGATCAAGAATTAATAAAAAATTAAAAGATAGCTGCTTTTCCTATTTTAAGAGCAACAACCTAATAAATCTAAATAGGTGGTGGATAGCTAGATGCTTTCTTCATGGATATATTTGGTGGCTAAGGATCATTCTTGGGAACACAATAGTTGTTTATAAATAAATGTATAGCCTCTGTTGGAATAACTAATACATAATGCATTTATTGCCAAGCAGGATACTTCTTAATTAATGGAATCTGTTCTTTGACTTGTCCAGATGGTAAAAATAATCAATATTATTAAGATTTTATTAATATAAATCAACAAAGGCTTGTTAAAGCAATTTATGATTTATTTGGTTTATTATATTAATTTTTATCTTATTTTAATTTTTTCTTTCTTTCTAGGATTCTATCGTGATTTTAATGCAAGAATATGCAGATTGTGTGATTCTACTTGTTTAACTTGCTCAGGCCCTTAATAGGATTAATGCTAAACATGTGGCTAAAATTTCCCCATTCTTTTCAAAGGATTTTGTCTGAACCAATGCCCTCTTGGTACATCATTATCAACAGATGGAAGTAACTAATGTATTTGTCATCCAAGTTGTGATACATGTGTACTCAATCCTGCTGATAGAGTTACTGTCTCATGCTAAAAATGTTAAGATATCGGATAATACATTAATGGTAACTAATAAAAATTACACATATATTGAATAAAATTTATGAAATAAAACTTCAAAATCTAAAATTGATTTATTTAAATAAAATATAAGGGTATGAATGTGTCATTCCTCAGCTTTGCCCTTTCGGTACTTATGCTTCTCCTGATAACAATTAATGTGTTTCAACCTGCCCTATTGCTCCAAGTATTTATATTATTACTGATTTAGTTCACAGAAAATGTGCTAATTTTTGTGATGTTGGCACTATTTTGAGTAAAGATGGTACTAAATGTCTCCTTAGCTGTCCTAGTGGCTAATATACAACAACAATAACTGCTCCTCCTACTTAAACTGCTTAATAATGTGCAGATTGTAGTCCAACCTGTGCAACTTGTGTGAATCTAGCAAATTTTTGTCTTTCTTGTCCTCCTGGTTAACTCATACATGAATACAATGGTATTTGTGTTGCAGCTGGATCAAACAATTGCATGACAGGTTTTTACTAAGATGGTATCGTTTGCAGAGTTTGCTAAAAGGGGTAATTTAAACAAATTTAATATAAATCTAATAATTTTTTAATTATTTAAATATTTTAGTTGCACCAGCTGTCCTTAAAATTTTTATCTTAAAGGTGACACATGTGTTCTCAAATGTCCTATCGACTTCTCTTAAAGTATAGGCCCACCTGCTGTTTGCACCCCCTTACTTACTCCCGTAGTTTTGATAGCAAATAGAACACAAATAGCTGATCCAGATCATGTTCCACTTCAAGTTGGTAGACAAAAGGATATTTTGATTCATTGTGATTACTATTTCTAGGGACTTATTTCTGAAATATATTGGTATTTAACAGGAACTAGCCAATAATACTCTGATTAATTCTTTTTCAAAACATTTAACAATGTTTAAGATTTAGTCATTCCTTAAAACAATCTTTTACCAAATACAATCTATTACCTCACTGTTAGAGTTATAGCAACTACTGGAAATTATGGTGAGTAGTCTATTATGATTTAAACTAGCCCTGAAATTGTAGATGGAGAGTTCACTATTTCTCCAAGTTTAGGTACCTCAGGTATCACTCAATTCTCAGTTTTTTATTCTCTATGGAGTCATCCCACAGATTCGCTTTTGTATGACTTGACTTATTCCATATAAACAAAGATAACTATGAGAAACTAAACATCTCTATTTAAAAATGATCTTCACTAAATCTTCATAGGCTCAAACACAGATGGAACATTTAATTTTTTGTTCCCTCCTTTTTAAGATGATAAAGTCTTGAACATTGAATTAATGGTTTATTCTGCTAATGAAATGAAAAAGCAGACCTTATAAGTTTCATTGTTTAAATTTAATGGAGATACTCTAACCATGTAAAGTAATGTTCGCCGATTTACTCCATCAAGCGTAAAAAATAATTTATTTCAGCTTATTTTGTGAATTAAAAGTACAACTAAAAATTAGAAAAAAAGAGAAAGAAAATTGTTTATAAATTTCTAAAAATAAATTACTAAATTGTTCAAAATAAATTTGAAAATGTTAAATTAAAATTTATTTTTTAATAAAATTAAAGTCAGTAACAATAGATTAGTATTTGAATATAACGTATCAGATGGCTTATTTGTTTGGAACAATACAGGTTTAGTAGGCTAACAAGCTATTCTAATAAGAAATACTAAGATAGAATTAAATCTACTAGTTCAAAAGTACTTTTTGTGCTGATAATGTTTCATGTAATGGAATGGGTCAATGCTAAACGAATTTCTATGATTCATAGATGTTTTAATGCAGTTGTATGGAAGACAATGCAGGAGATTTCTGTTCTTGGGATGATTAAAAAATTTTGAAAATTATTAATTTGCTGACTTACAATATTTAAATTGATTTATTAAATAGAGTAATAACTTAATAGCAGCTTTTCTCGATCACACAAATTCTTAAAAACATAGTAACAATCTCTGATGGCTTAAGCAAAAAGACATTCCGTTTCATTATGACATTCTTAAATCAAATCTAAGCACTTGCTATCCCTCGTTAAGAAATTTTCTAAAACATTTTCTAAATAATTTAGGAAATACTGTACTAAGCTGTATCTAGACCATCTTTACGTCCTGATGAAAGAATAAAATACACAGTTTTACTGAGATAGATAATGGATTCTTATATTTCGAAATTTTCTCGTCAAAATATTCAGCTAAATGTTGATTACGTTTTCACTTTCGAGTAAATTATTCATTAAAGAATACAAATTATCAATAAAATTCAAATTTTTCAATTAAATTTTTTAAAAAAATCTTCTAATTTAATTTATAATAGACATGCTAACATTTATTTGACAAACTAGCGTGGTCGTGAATTGTAGAATAATTAGATAAACTATGGTAAATTCTATACTATCCCTATGGAAAGAGTTATTGTTTAGATTCCTTTCTCTACATTCCAATATACAGATACTATTACTGTTTAGCTGATTGAATGGAATATTGATTTAGTTTATCCACGCCCTAATTCTACTACCAATCATATTGAAATTAATATGCTTGCTAATAACTAGCCTCTTCAAATAAAAGATTTGAAAGATAATAAAATCATATACCATTTCTAGAAAAAAGCTGGATTCCCTCCTCTTAGACCTGATTTTAGTTCCTAATACTTTTGTGTACACTTAGCTGACATCGATTTTGCAACAAGCTCTTGGATATATGATAATACTTGCTCATATACATTTGAGAATGAATTTTATATTCGTTGCTCATGTAATTAGTTAGATTTGGCAACAGTTCTTAGAGGTACTATTGAATACTATTAAGATTATCTTCCTGATTCTGATACTTTGGTTTTCTACTCTTCTAAGTATATGAACAAGAAAATGCAATACTACTCAACTAATTAAATGAATTATGATACAAACATACCTTATGCTTTCAGAAATTACTCTATTCCAGGTTATCCTTATTCATATGTACCATTCAAGTGGGATTCTCCAGCATTTATACTATTTGTCATAATGATTGTTGTCTTCTTAGTATTGTCAATTATTCATTAGCTTTTTATCAGACTTAGACCTTCTAATGAATACAATTCTAGCTAAAAAGACATTCTTTTACTTGTAAAATTGATTATTTTAAATAATTTTATTAATTTTTCTACCTTTCAATATTAAAGACTTATCACCCACTTATTTCAATGGCTATGTTTGGACATACAGCTAAGTCTCATACATATTAAATGAGATTAGCTAAATTTTTCTCTATTCTAGTTGGAATGCTTGCCATGAACTGTGTTGCTTTTTAACAAATTGTTATTTCAATACCAGTAATAATAATTTGTATTTAATTTTTCACTAATAATTTTAAATATCAATTTAGTTGATCAAAATAAATGCAAGAATTGTAGGTTCTGCATTTGCATCGATTCTACTTAATGCAAGTATGAATTACTTCGTAGAAGGATTATATTTTATCATTAAAAGACATATCTATAAAGAGAAAAGATAGTAATTGATTTATAATATTCTATTTTTCTTAAATATGTTTGGAAACGCTGCTTTTGGTACTTGGTGTAATGGTTACACAGAGTAATTCTTTTAATTTTTATCATCAAATAAATAATTTTAAAATTCATCAATAAAATAATTAGTAAAGAAGATTATGGAAATTTTATGGCTGCTTTTATCATATCTCTAGTTATCGACTATTTTGTATTTGACATTTTTGTCCTAAGCTATGCCTTTTACGAAATAGAGTCAAACTATTTAAAATTCTTTGCTTTTAGAGGTTTTTATATTACTCCTGCTGAGGATTTGGATAAAGAATCTTACGAAATAGTAAAATATAAAAAGGACAAGTATATTGATATAAATGACAAAGAGTTAGAAAGACTTAAGTCACCAAATCATGAAGAAGATGATCTTATTAAATATGACCCTGCTCAAGACAAGGATAAGATATCCGCTTTTGATTAGATTTCGAGACCTGTTTCTAGCCACAGCAAAAAAAGTCAAGCAAGCAACAAAATATTCCCTACTAAAACTAATGTTCCATGAAAAATTAATTTAATTTAAGATTTTATTTATCTTCTTTATCAATTTTCTAATTGTTTACCATTTATAATTCACTTTAAGAATAAGTAAAATTTTGTTAATTAATTTTAGAATACAAATCTTGTATTTTTTAAATCAATTAATAAAAAATCAATTTTAAATTTCTATAATACCATAATCTCTCTATCTCTCATTCCTCGTATTTTGGATAAATGTGAAATCCAAGAGAGAGAAATTTTGATAATATTTTTTCTAGATAATAAATTTAATAATAGAATTCAAATAATTTTGAAGTATATTGATTGATTTATTGTTTTTTATTTTATTTTTTTTTTGGTCAATTCTTAATAAGTTTTTCAAAGTAGTAATTATATCTAAGTTTTTCTAGATAACAAAAATAGATACTTTATCCTAAAAGATAATATTATAAGTATTAGGAAATGATATGAAGAAGAAAAACGAAAAAGTAAAGAATGATTTTGGAATGTTCAAAAATATGGAAAAATTACAAAAATTTCACAAGAGATTTGTATTTTATTTTTAAAATATTTTAATAGTAAATGATATAAATGTCTAAATATAAAATGAAAGCAAAGCAAAATAACATAAGTTTTTTTGTTTTTTCTAATTTTATTCATCAAATAAGAATATATTTCAATAATAACAATGATCCATGTTATAAATACTATCACTAGGACGTTATATTTCTGAATCAATTCCTGAGTTTCTTCTAGTTCTTCCACTTTCATACTTGAAAATAGGACCTGATTTATCTTCATCGCACTATAGACATCTATTAAGATGTCCGTCTACAATAAAGGGTTAGCTTATTATGTAGGATAAAAAGCATATTCCTCCACACTGCTTTCTAGTGTTAATGGTATTATAATACCAAATTTAGGCACAAGGATAAGTAAATCCTAAATCTAAAAGACATTAAATATTCTACTTTTTAGAATAAAAGTATCTTAAACCACACTATCTAACAGGCTAAGTTAAATCCTTTTCAAGGTATACAGCAAGATCTTAAGTAGTGGAACATACACCACACTTTCCTAATAAAAATATGGAATTAAAATTGTTCATGAATATTTTATTTACCTTTGTGAGTGACATTAAACTAATTTTCAAGGAGATTTTCTAAAGATTCAAATGTTTTAAGCTCATAATTAATCTTAGATGAATCAGTATAACGTAAACCACAGAAGGTGTTATTCTACAAAAGGTTTTCTTTAACTTCTAAAATGTAAGTAGGATCTTCATTTTAATAGGGGTCAGAAGTATAATTCAAAAATATACCAGAAGAATTTTTGAGCTTGAATTATTCAATAGCATATGTCTCATTGCAATTCCATTATTGTGTGCAAGAGCAAAATGAAGCTGCTAATAATATTATTAATAGGTATCTCATAAAAATTGCACAATCTTTTAATATTATTAAAAATCAAACAAAATTCCTTATCTTCTAAAAAAAGTAAAATTTATTGAAATCACTAATTTTATTAAACATCCTAAATAAATAGTTCATTTATAATTAAATAAATGCAATATTTATGTCAAAGTAAGAGAGAAATGTGAAAACATCTTATAATTTATTTTTTGTAAAATCTTTTTCTAATTTGAAAGTTTTTTTTATTAATGAGCTTTATTAATATTTAAATGAGAAAATTATTTTTTTATATTCCTTTATTCATCAGATAAAAAAAGATTTGTATTTCTTTTGTTTTTTTAGTTTGTTCATAAAAGATAAAACATTAAAATTTTTTAACATCATATCTTAAATTTGGATCAATTTACATCATTCATTTGAAATGTCATTTTTTTAATATTAAATTAAATTATATTTAAAATAAAACAATTTGATTGTATAAACAGGAAACACCAATTTAAAATTACTTTTATTCACAAATAAATAATTTTAACATACAAGAAAAGTATTTTAAATGATGCTAAATAAAAGTATTTTATTGATGACAAGAAAATAAAAGTATTTTATTTTGTTAATTATTTTAAAAATCGCTTTCAATATCTTAATATTAATTAATTTAAAAAAAAATAAAAATTAGACAAAAGAAAATAAATTAAGAATAATGACTTACTTTAAATACGATCTTAACAAAATTTTATCTACATAAAAGAGTGAAGCAAAAAAGAATTTGATCAAGATAAATGAGAAATACTTCTTTTAAGTTCCTAACAGACAAGAAAAAGAAGTATTAACAGAAGAATGTTCATATAAATTTCATGTTAAAGTAGAAGAAAAGGATTCTTATGCTAAAATTATTGACATTAAAGATCTTTTAGAAATTTGCTTAAACTTAGAAGTAGAAGACCAGATAACAGCATCTTTGATATTTTAGTTGCTAGAATTCTAAGAAATAGATTAAAATTTTATGAAATACATCTAATCAGAAGCATTATTTAAAAACGTAAGGCTCCTTATTATGAATCATAATAAATTTGTTTTGATAAAGGCATTCACCAAATTAAATAAAAGTTATGAAAAAACTATTGAATTTGTTAACAAATATTCACAATATTTTTAAAGTTTGACTATCTTCCATAAAAGTATTGTAGAATTTTGCTTCTGTCCTATTAATGATCAACAATTAGAAGAATAAATAATAAAAGGTGAACATAAATTTGTATATTTAAATTCTAAAAATAAACTGGAATTTGAATTGTTTTTGGAATGGATCAGATGTTAAGATACCAAAATAATTAAGCCAAATTATATCTTCAATTAAAAATTTGATTTATAGTAATAAGATATTTGGAATTCTGCAAGAGTAAAGGAACACTTAGCACACAGCATTAACAATTTTGAAGTTGACTAAGAATATATTAAGGAGATTTTTCAAAAATATCATCCTCTACTTTCTTCTTAAGGTTCTTTTAGATTTGATGAAAAGCACATAATAAACAAAAAATTGCCTCAGATTATAACTTAAGATTTTGAAGATAAAATCTACATTTAAGTTAGATTAAGGAAAGGTAAGTATAGAATTGCAGTAAAAAATTAGCCTATTACATGTATGCAATCTATGTTTTATACTGACCTCTTTAAAATGAATTTTACTCCATAAAACTATTTATTAAAGTAAATAATAAATAAAATAAAAAATAGTGATAAAAAAGATACCAAAAATTCAAATGAAGAAAATAATAAAGCATATCTTTATATTGACTTAAAAGACTTTCATTTAAATGTAGATTATGATTTAGTAGAAAAATTAGTTAATCTACCAGAGATAGCTAACTATTTAAGAAAAAGGAAAATCTATTTTGTAAACAATGATTCTACAGAAGTAGAAATAAAAACTAAGAAAGGTATATTTATTGGTGAGGTATTTCATACCTATATACTTACATATATAAGTGAAATAATAAAGAAGATAATAAACAATACTTTTGAAGAACATTTTTCTCTTAGCTTTAACTACTTAGATGATTTTTTTATAGAATTAAAACCTTCTAATAGTGAAGATAAATATAATCTCATGGAATCTTTAGAATAAAAATTAACAAAGTTAGAAAACAATCTAAATAAATTAGGATTTACAATAAACAAACCGAAAGTGTAATTACTTACAATTTTTGAAGGTGAATGTCATGCTTATAATTTAAAAGCTGAAAAATTTGAATTCTAACACAGTTTACAGTTTGTTCTATTTGGAAAGGATTTACTAAAGAATGTTAAAATTGAGAATTAAGAAAAAATATTTTTACCAAAAGAATCTATTGAAAAATTTCTCTTAAATATATTTTCATTAGGTCGAAAAACTAAAGGATAAACCTAAATTGAATACATTAATAAATCCTTAGAAAATAAATTAACAAAACTCTCTTAAATACAGTAGTTTTTTGCTTTAAAGCATTTGTAAAAATAGAATTAAATAATGACGGATAAATGTAGATTTAAGGTTATTCAATTTCTAAAAAAATAACTAGGTTTTCAAAATTTTCCAAATGTTTCTCAAGAGCAATAACCATACTATGATGACTGAATATTAATTAGGCTTTTTAATAATAAAAACTAGAATAATTTAAATATTGTTTTATTTCAAACATAATTTTTTATTTGTTTGACATATCTTAGGAGAAATAAAATTATTTATTAAATTTTTTAGATTTTTTACCAAATTTTCAAATATATGTGGAATTTAAAAAAATAATTTTTTACTTACTCTATTTCCTCATTTTTTAACAATTGTTCTTAACATAAAAAATAATGAATAAATAAAAATCGTGATTATTTTTTCAAAATTTTTGAGGATTGAAAATTGACCTTCTTTTCTTGTATTATTCAGTATATTTTTTTCAAATATCAAATAACACCAACAAATTGATTATCCAGTATTATTAACTTTTAATAATTTTAAATTTTCATAAAAATATAAAAATTAGGTAGGATGTATTTCTTATCTTTTAGGCTTTAATTGTTATTTAAAATTTCATACCTAGGAATTTCTAAACATTTACAATAAAAAAATTAATATATCTATCAAAGTCTCTAGAAGAGTTTAGAAAATGAAAAAATGAATGAAATCACGTGAGGATTGTTAATTAAAATTGTTAGATAAATATGATTAAGATTAAGGAGATAAAATTAATTTATTATTATTCTCAAATAAGTGTATTTTATATAAAATTATATTGCATTTTATTATGAAGGTAATATTTTTTTAATTAAAAGCTAATCAATTCTGATCAAACAAATTTAATTTTCATAAATTTATTTATAAACAATCTTTTTATAAATGTAAAAGATAAAAAATTGTAAACATGTAATTTTTTAATGAAGTAAGCATTTATGCTAAGTTTGTGATTAAATTTACAATAAAAATGAAAAATTAATATATTGGTAAGGTAAATACTTAAAAATTCACTAAATGTAGAAAAATTTGTTTTTAAAGTTAAGTTAATTGAATGGATATGTAAATTATTTTAGATTTCCTACAGATAACTAATTTAAATAATTCATTCCCTATTTTTTTATTTGTAAGCTAAAATTCTAGATTTTGATTGGTTTGTAGAGTATCTTAAAGAAGCATTAAGCTTGAATGATTATTTAATTTTAATTAAAAGATAAATAAAACTCATCAGAATATATTATCTTTCATGTAAGAAAGAAAATATTTAATATTCCAAATCACATATCAACAGAATTAAAAAAAAAATCTTTTACTAATTATTTACGCTTTTAATAAAAAGGCAAGAAAGTAGTATATAATGAGTGAATGTAATAGTAAATTATGTTATAGAAAGCAATGCTAAATGATTAATAATAAATATAAAGTAGTCTTAGTTATTTAAATATATATATTATAAATTCAAAAGAGTAAGGAAATTTACATAATAAATGAGAATTTTATATCTGATTTATCATACATAATTTAATTCATATTGATTATGATTATGAGAAGAGATTAAGTGGAAGAAAGACATTTTTTAAAGTTGCTTTTTTATCAAATTTGATGATTAAAATTTAAATAGAAGAATTATTAATGATTGGTTATTAGTATTTCAAATTTAAATTTTCAAAGAGGATTGCCTTTTTATTGATTGGTATTCATTAGTTAATTTATTGTTATAATTACAAAATATGATCTTTTTGATTAATTTATTTGGAATCGGTGATACTTTGTTTATTTTTTTCTTTTTAATTTATTTTTAGAGAACATTATTTGATGTTTTTCAATCTATTATTTAAATATTTGGCTCATATTATCCCATTCAATTAGTCATTAAGCTTGACAAATCTTCATCTGTATTGTATTTACTTTTTGTTTTTTAATTTTTACCTCTGCGCTTCCAAGCAGTTTAAACTTAGTAAAATTTTTCTTAAAACTTAATTGATTACTCAAGGTATTGATGGTTGATGTAAGAGCGGTAGGAGACACTTTTCTTTATGGAATTAGAGTACAATTTAATGATGGAAGATTTAGATTATTTTTTTTTATCACCTTACTACTTCTACTCAATTTATATAAAATATGATTGTTCAAGCACTATGTATTATGGGATTACTTATTTTTTGATTATTTAATTTGTTTCTTGACAATAAATATTGGCAACGTATGAAGGATTTATAAAGTGTAAATTTTCATTCAAGAAGATAGAACGTTCCTTTTAGAAAATTTGTTTCAAAGTTTGGAGAGAAAATGATTTAATTTGTTCATCAGAATATGAAAAAATATTTAAAGAGTTTGAATCAATACAGAGGTTTTGGCTATTAAGTAAAATTTATTCTGTTGTGTTTTACATATGCTATTTTATTTTGAGAGAAATACCTGATTCTATTATTTCTGAATGCAAATAAGAATAGGCAATTTCATCAATATTTGATTGAATCAAATGGACAAATTACTAATCCAAGAGCTGTCTAACAAGCTAATATTTTTAATCAAAATTAAATATGTAGTAATTTGAGCCTCCTTTGCGGAATTGCTTTTGATTATTTTTTTATAAGTCTAATTTGCTTGAAATTCTAAGCTTAACCCAGTTTTCTATTTCAATCATATTTTTAAACTTTATTTCAGGCTAGCTGTTTTGTTTTTTAGTATTTTGAAAAGTAAACTGTTATTGTGGTAAAATTTTTTCAAAATTAATTCCAAATGTTTTGATTAGCTGTTTACTGCTTTCTTTATCAAGACAACCTTTTTTTTATTCAGATTTGCTTTTAATACTCTAAAATTAAGAGGAAGCTTCAAATTGAATTTCAGAAAATTAGTAAATTGAATTCACGTTGCTTAGTGATTCTTGATATTAATTCATTTGCTAATTTATTTGTGGTGGCTACGAGTTTTCTTACATTTAGAGCTAGAGGTCTTGTTTTTCAGGAGATAGTAAAGCGTTTTGAACAAAGCTGACTTAAATAATATTATTTTTTTTATTTATACTGACCTAGGTACATTTTAGCCCATATTATGAATTGAACAAATTCAATCCATAATTTGTTAAGGTCTTTTTATTTTCTTTTTCATCTTCCAATATAAAATTTAGTCCATTGTTATTTACTAATTCTTATTAGGCAGTCTAGTTACCAGAGTTAGTAAGCTGTAAGGAATTTTAAAATATGGGCTGACTGATATACATAAAGATATTATCCAGCTATAATTTTGAGACTATCTCTAACTATTAACTATTTAGATTTTAACAAGGAAGTACAGGACAGATATCATATTCTACATTACGATAGCTATCACTAGAAGAAGAAACATTCAATACAGATTGAGTGTTAGAATTGTTATCGATACTAAATACTGAATTTAGATTCGTTTCTTCTTGAATAAGTTAAATTGTATTAGAAGAACTATAGCATCTTTGAGATATCCTGGCACTAAAACATTTAGGTACTGATGATTAAATCTATGCAAAATCATCTGAATCGATTGTTTTAGTTAATCCACTCATTTTTATTGTGACTAAAAATTGAAATTGTTATATGGGTAAATGAAGGTTTTTTTGGAATTCTGTTGTTTGTTTGTTTGTTTTTTATGAAGATTAGATTTGATTGTATCAATTTTATTTACTATTTTCTTTTTGTTATTTAAATATAAATTATAATTAGGGTTAACTTTTTTCCCACTTTTCATTAATAAACTAGGAATCCCAGTAATATTTGCCAGCTTTTGTCATTTTGAAATTATCATACCCGCTTGGGTTTAGTATAAAATCATAAAATTATAAAAAGAATTTAAATAATAATATATATTCATCATCCCTTACATTTTTTAGATAATAGAGCATTTTACAAAAAACAAATTCTAATTCATTTTTATTACCAAATTTTTATTTATTATTTGTGAATAGGTTTTTTATTTCAATCAGTCAATGATTTTAGATTCCAAAAATAAGAAAAAAATCAAAATTACTTTATCTTAAATTAAATATGTTTTGTGTTTATATCTATATTTTTGTTCAAAGCTATCTAAATTATATAAAATTACTCTTAAATATAAATTTATTAAAGGTTTTCATGATATTATTTTCAAATAATTCCAAAAAACAATTCTTAGTGAAATTCATAGAAAACACCCTGACTAAGAACAAAATAATGTATAAGAGCATGAAATCTAACATACCCATAATAATAGCTAAATAATCACTTCATATTATTGACAGACTAATTAAGTGTTTCATAGTTTTTAAAGCAGCTATAAGAACAGCCAAGCAAGGAAAAATCTGAAATTCAATGAAATGATTGGATATTATCTATACTTTAAGATTGATACTCCATCCTTTTGCAACTGAAGACTAAAGTAAAATTGAAAATATGTAAATCTAATTAGATTTTTTCAGAAAATTAAAATATGTTTACAAAACCACTCTTCTAATTATTAAAATTACGACTCTTTTAAACTTATTGAAAGAAATATTCCATACGATCTTTGATAGATTTCATGATCCTCAAATTACAAATATTGAAATTACAAATTTACTCAAAAAGAAAAAGAGAGAAAAAATAGACAAAACAAAGTTAATTAAATGAGTAAATTTATAATTGACGATTTTCAAAAGTTAAAAAATAAATATAATTTTTCCAATTATATTTAGCTTAATAGTAATTGAAAGAATGTGATTTTTATCAAAACTAAGCATCATTAGAATCACAAGTTAATTTTTTGTCGATATACACAATAATTCTGTTTTGGTTTTTGAAATTAAAATTTTATTTAAAATAAAATGAAAATTATTACTTTTAGTTAATTATACTTTTGTTTTTAAGCTAATATATTTTTATACAGATATTGATTAATTAAAAATATTCCATTTCTAAAGCAAGTAAATAACATTTAACTTTTTTTTCTTTCCACATATTTTTGAGAATATGCAACAAAATAACTAATTTAAAAACAATATTATTATTGGAGGCTATCCCATATCTTTTTGGAACTAGAGGCTTATCAATAAAATCTTAAATTTTAATTTCTTTTATCCTGAGCTCATGTTTTTTAGTCGAGAAAATTTAAACTTACTACTTTATCTCAGAAATTATTTATTTAATTTTTTAAAGAAGAGAAATGAACTAAGGTTACACACTCAATAATCAATTTTTAAAACAAATTTTAATAAGCTGCTGTGTAATTTAACAAAAATTGTTAATTTACTCAAATTTTCTAATTGATGCAACAAAATTTTTTCTTCCTTAATCTCTTAGTTTTTAGAGCTAATAGAAAATGTAAAATTCCTTTTTTTTACCACAATTTCAATAGAAACACATTTAAAAACTAACAAGTATTTTAGCTAAGATAATTTTTCTTAAAAGACTAAAGATTAGGTTCAAAAAGATTCAAAAAATAGTTTATTTATTACTAGTAGAGATGCAAATATTTTGTGAAGAAAAGTTCTACAAATAAAAACTAAATTATGCAATAAAGATTAAATTATTATAATTATTTATATTTATTAACGGCTTGAAGATATTCAGTTTCAAGCTCATATTTGCCAGTTCATATTCAAATAATTTGCATCATATCTATAAATGAATTAAATAGAATTTTTTGAGAAAGAAATATAAAAAATTATCAGTTCATTAGTTCATTAGGTTCTAATTATAATAATGCATTAAATTGATGCGTTAATCAAAAAATAATAATCAAATAAGACTATCTCTAAGTAGAAAGTAAATTTCTTTTGAATTCTTAATCAATTAGTAATGTCAGATTTTGTAGAATATTGTAATTGTAAATACCTTCATATTTAATCATTTCTAGAATTAAATTAGGTTATAAAAACAATCTATAGGAGTAATTAAAATTTATTTTGTCTCTTTTATGAGTTTTTTTGTCTATATTAAGCTATACAAAATATATTAAGCCTAGTTAGTTATCAATAAATTTTTAAATAATCTAAATGACTTTGTCAAATTAAAAAATAATATCATTCAATCTTACAGTAACAGATAATAAGCCAGCCTACTTACTTCTTTTATACTTAATTAAAATTTTGTATTTTTTATTTGAAAATATTAAAGAATTTATTTTATTCTTTAATAGTGTTTTTTAAAAACTTCTGTTTTATTTTAACATATCTCAGAGTTTAAAATTCATTTTTTATTTTAGAAATTTCATGAAATATTGTAATCAAAATTAAAAGATTAATTTAACAAAATGAAATGAAAATACATTTTTTGCTTTGGATTAAATATTTTTTCTATTAATTTAGATAAGTAAATTTTTGAGAGGTTATCTAAAAGAATTATTTTTATTTGAAATGGAATTTATGATAGGTTATATATATTTCAATTTTATTTACATAATTAGATTTTTCTCAATTATTTTGTTTTATTCTGATTAAAATTTATTTGATTATATTTAATCTACCATTTGTATTCTTTAAATCAAAATTAATAAGTATTTTAGTAAGCTTAAAGGTAGAAAACTTTCAAAAGCATAAACCTCTTTAATAACCACTCTATTCGATTTACATTTATTAATAATATTCATTTTCTCAAAATAAATTAAGTAAAATAAAAGGACCAATAATCTTTGATATGAGCTTACTGTTTGTAGAATAAATATTTTCTTAGGCAAATTATTATTTTAGTTGTATTTCTTATCTTATTTTTTGAAATCCTAAAATTGTAAGACACAAATATCTTTTTATGATATCAATCCTTTTTCACATTCAAAGAATTAAATATTATGAATATCAATCACCTTTATTTTTATATTCCAAAATAAATAATATCAAAAATCTGATCAGTTTATCTGAATAGCTTAGCTTTATCCATAAGAAACACTTTTTTCAACTTGATTATAAAAGTATTACATATTTTCAAAAGAAAAAAACCAACTCAAATAAAAATACTCTATGAAGAGCCCTATTAGAAAATTAATCTCTTTATAATAGATTAAGCACCTTAAATTTAAAATTTGTTCTTTAGCCATTAAAAATTTTTAATTTAAATATTCAAATTATTTATTTAAAATCCAAAAATATTATCAATTATTTTTTTTAAAAATCCATCTAAAAAATTAGAATAATATTTATTTTTTTTGTATTTATTGAAGTAATGGTAAATATAAAAATATATAAAAGAGGAATGTATTTATAAAATAAAAAAAATTAATTGGAAACACAATATTTTTTTGAGCATTCTATGAAGTTCGTACATAAAACCTATTAGAAAAACTAACTAATATAATAAACAACATAAAGATTTTTTAATAAAAGTGTAGTAAAATGGTTTTTAATTAATATTGAATTAAAAAAATTATTATTAATTATACCGAAAATTTGAATGAAGATCTTCTAATCAAAAATGCGATTTAAGAATAAATCAACATATATTTATTGAATTTATGGAGAACTTCGATCCGTTTTTATGGTTTTGTTTTGAATTTAGTTTGCAAAATTCATTTCATTAAAAGAAAAACGATTTGTTTGTAAATTATTAACAACAAAAAAGATAAACATATAGAGAACAAAACAAACAATCTCTTAAGACTTCAAGAATTTAATCAAGAAAACATTTTAAGGGGTAGACATTATTAAGAAATGAAAGCAAAATTCTCTGTAGGAATATTCCTGTTGGGAATTATTTGTGTTGCTAATTGCACTTCTATTATTAGTAGAAGATAGATTAGCCAAAGTTAAATTGGTTCAGGATATTAGAAAAATAAGAGTTTCCATTAATAGAGATACAAAAATTTAATTTTTGCTCAAACAAAAGAAGAAGAATTAATCTCTAATTGCTACATTTATGACTAAAATCCCAAATAATGTTTAGTTTGTATGGAAGAGTATTTCTTATCATAGCAAAAGACTGAATGTGTTAAAGGATTAATAAGCCATTGTCAATATTATTTAAATGAAATCACATGTGGAAATTGTTATGATGGTTTTGAACTTAATGAAGATTAATCTCTGTGCCTCAATTCTCAAAAAGGAAAAAAAGTTGATCGCGAAGATGACTCAGTAGATTGGAAGAACAAATCAAAATAAGGAGATATTGATAACAAAATACCTGATGCTCAAACTGAAGCAGAAGCTAATTAGAAAAATAGCCAAGGATAATAGAATCAGGCATAAAATAATTCTTAACAAGGGTAAAACCAATAATAAGGGAATTCACAAGCTAACAATAATTCCGATTCTGAATTAGATGGATTTATAAAATAAGCAAAGGATGAATATAACTAATATTAGGAGGATAACAACAATTAGTAATAGTCTGATAAAGAATAATAAGATAATAACTAAGAGTAAACTCAAACTAACTAGTAAGATAACTAGTAGAATAGTCAAAACGGATAAAATGAAGAATAATCTTAAAATTCTGAAAATAACAATTCTGAATCATCTACAAATTAGGAAAACTAAAACTCTGAATCAGCTGCTAACAATACTGAGAACAATGAAAACAGTGAATCTAATTAAAATGAACAAAACAACTCATAAGATAATGAAGTTGGTAGCAATGATTAATAATAGAATTAAAACTCTGATAACTAATAAGAAAATGAGGCATCTGGTTAAGAATAAGGAAACCAAAACAATAGTTAGGAGGGAAGCTAGGCCAATGAAAGTTAAAATCAAGGAGAGAATGAATCAGGAAGTTAAAACTAACAAGAAGGTAATGAAAATGAAT
This sequence comes from Tetrahymena elliotti 4EA, assembly GCA_000231825.2. NCBI lineage: Eukaryota > Ciliophora > Oligohymenophorea > Hymenostomatida > Tetrahymenidae > Tetrahymena > Tetrahymena elliotti. The sequence continues at coordinate 799,810 of JH720313.1, read as the reverse complement.
AATCTACCAATAGCAATAACTCAAATGATAATCGTAATAGCTAAAACGATAATAACAATAAGGAAGCAGAAAATGAAAATAATAGCTAAAATGATAAAGATGGTAACACTAGTGCTGAAAATAAAAATAGTGAAGAAAATAATACTCAATCTTCTGGAAATAACGAAAACAAAAATGAAGAAAATAACAAAAACAAAAATGAGGAAAATAACAGTAACGACTAAAATAATGAAAATTCAAATAACACTAACTAGAATGATAATAGTTAAGAAGAAAACGATAACAGTAGCTAAGAAAATGAAACTAACTCAAACAATAACTCAAACGAAAGTGAATAAAATAATGAAGAGTCATAAAATGGAAACAGATAGAACAATAATAGTGCCTTTATTGAAATTGATAATGAGAAAAATGATTCTTAATTTAAAATTGTTTACAAATAATCTCAAGCTAAAAAGCATCTTAGAATTAATAAGAAAAGTACTAATTGATTGAGAAAAAATTTTTAATGAAGAGAAGCACAATTTTTGCAATTAAAAGTTTAAAACTTCTTAGTTTATCTATCTACCTCTATTAATGCAAGCTTCTATTTTGTATGAAAAAAATGTTTAGAATATGTTTTAGAATTCACTTTCATTTTTTTTCATTTTTATTTAATTGTTCTTTTATTTTTGGAGAATTATTTTGTTTTCTAATAACTTTGCTAAGAAATAAATTAAATTAAAACCAGTTTCAATTTTATTTTATTAAAAATACTTTTTAAATAATTTATTTTTTCGTTTTTATTTTCTCAATTTAAAATTAATTGCATGTAAATGGAGTATGAATACTAAATTCAGCGCTTTTATTTTCAAAAAACTTAAATTTTCAAATTTAAGAGATTTTTTTGCCAAAATTTATTAAAATTCTATTAGATTGTTACTAAAGTAGATATGGGTATTTAAATTTTTTTAAAATTCATGATTAATGATGTAAAGGAGGAAGAAGAAGAAAAATTTTTATGATTTTTGTTCTTAAATATTCCTAAAACTCTCGCCTCTGCAGAAATTGTATAAAAATATTAAAAAAAGTATCAAAAGTAAGAATTATCATCAAGTCTAAAGTCTAAAAGAAATAAATTACTTTACCAATAAAAAATCTAAATATCTCATCAGCAGGGGCCAGATGTGAAATGAGTTGATAAATCAATAAATATATATCATCTTTAGATAATTAGTTTAACCAACAAAGAGGAAAAATACATTTATAAAAAATTATTTAATATTTTAATTTTAAAAATGATTAAATAAATTCTTGAACTTTTGTAGATTTAGGTTTTATTTTCCAAAAAAATAATCAATGAAATGTAATTATGAAAATTGGATCATAATTAACTTCTAATTATATCCAGAAATTATTTGATCGTAATAAATAAAAACTATTAGAAATTATTTGATCTACTAACAAAGAAGTATTTTTCATACTCATTTATCAAATTAAGAGTTATAAATAAGATGAAGTTAAATAGGATAATAAATTCAACTTTTTGTAGTATTAAGAACAGTGAATACAGTAAATACTTTTCCTAAAATTCTGTATATCATTAGAAGGATAAGTTCTTATTTAACCCTAGACTTAAAGATACTTAAGAGCATCAAGATTCTGCAGAAGTAATTGATGCTAAAGTTAATTAGCTAATTGAGCTGTTGTAGAAAAGTAAGAAAGCAGTAATTTTAACAGGAGCAGGAGTTAGCACTGCTTCAGGTATACCTGATTATAGAAGTGGTGCTAATACTATTTTAAAAACTGGGCCTGGTAAGTGGGAATTAGAGGAGAATAAAAAAAAGTTTTTGGAAGAAAAAGGAAAACCAATAAAAATAAAAGCAATAAATGCATTCCCATCTCCTAGTCACATGGCTATTTCAAAGTTATACAAAGAAAAATTGATAAAATCAGTTATTACATAGAATGTAGACAATTTACATCATTAAAGTGGAATTCCTAGAAAAGATATCCATGAGCTACATGGAAATATTATTTCAGAGAGATGTGAGAAGTGTAACTTTATTCATCATAGGGATTTTTATACTCGGCTAGAGCATTTAAAATGGGGGGATCCTCATAATACAGGGAGAATCTGCTAAAAAAATGGTTGCGATGGATAATTGCATGATACTCTAGTATTTTTTGGAGAATCTGTCTAGCTAAATATAAAATAATAAGTAATTAAATTTATCAAATTCATAACAATTAGGAATTCAATTTCTTTATTTCCTTTATTTCAATATTTCTACCTAAAGTAAAGTAGAAAATTTATTTAATTTCCATTTATCTAAGAATCATTTAGATATTTCTTTAAAATATAAAGGCATAAGAATAAATTGAAAATGCAGACTTGTGCATAGTTGTAGGAACTAGCTTAACAGTTTAATCAGCAGCAAGACTAGTTTGGATTTCTTAACAAAGAGGAATTCCGATAGTAATAATAAACTTATAGAAAACTAGTTATGATAATAAGGCACTGAAAATAAATGGATTAAGTGAGCCTATTTTTGATTTGATTCTTAAAAAACTGAATTTATAACCAGATAAATTTAATATTTAAAGGTAAAATTAGTTTAAGTAGAATTTATACTTATTTTTCAACTTTTATTTGATAAATTAGTTAAAAAACTATTCAATAAAATGATTTTTTTTAACTATTACAAACCAAACCAAATAAATAAATTCACCAACAATAAATTTCATTTATTAAAAAAGGGATATAACATTAAGATTTTAGAAAACTGGATTCTGCAATTTTGATTTATTTGTTGATTGTGAAAGTTTTGATGGTAGCCATATTAGTGCTATCAAATAATTAGAAATTTGGTCAAGAAAAGAGAATGGAACTTAAAATTTTAATACTATGTAAGGACATCCATATTATTTTTAAGCTGAAGATACATTTAACATAGAAAAAATAAAATTACATTTCTATTCGAATCATAAAGAAAAAAGTGATTTCACATATGATAATGAGCTATTACGAAACGGATAATTATTTAGTATGAGTTCTTTAGGTTCATTAATATTCCTTACATCTAAACTAAAATACGAGTTTGGAAATAATATAAGTGATTGGATTGCTGATCATAAAGTTGAAAGCTATAAATGAAAGATAGATTTAATATTTGTTATGTAAATGAAAACAATATGTACTATTTTAGAGTATGCATAATGTTAAGTTAAATTCATTTCGTCATTTTATATTTTATTAAATTTTTGAAAAAATTCCATATTTTTTTAAAAGTTATTGGATTTATTATTCTTTTATTCATTTTTTATCTTAAGTAGCTAGCTGAATTTAAAAAATTTAGCTATTTTTTTATTAATCAATTTTAAATAAATCAATCAATAAGTGGTTTAAGAGGATTTCTGCAAGAAGGACATTCTAACTTTATATTTATCCAAGATTTAAAGCAGCTTATATGATATTTATGGTTACATGGTGTTTGAATTATCTTAATTTTTTTTACTAATTTCTCATTATTTATAGCATTGTTGTTATCAACTCCATCACTTTCAGATGATCCTGCTCCACGTAATTAAGAAACATATTCTTCACTAGAACTATGACCTTACTCCTCATCTACATCATCTTTCAGTTTAGACATGCAAATAGGGCAATCTTCATCCTAAATTCAAATAAATTTAGTTTGAAATTTAAACAAGCAATAAATTTAAATAAATATCTTACCATAACTGGATCATTAGAGTAATAACTTTTATAGTAGTCGTATCCTCCTTTAAATCTTCTAGGAACGAAGAAACGAGGTCCAATTTTGTATTGTAAAAATAAAACTAAAATCTAATTTAATAATTTTTAAATGAGCAAATTGATGTAAAATGTTATTGCGAAAATTTACAAAGAAGGCAAACAAAAGAGGATATGTTATACTCAACCAAAGGCATGGAGCCAAGTTTCTGATATTATATGGGCATGCTCTAAAATAAAACTAAAAAAATAAATGAGCAATTTAAAAATAGTTTAAATAAAGATAAGATACTGGAATTATAGCTCTTGAAAAGATCATGCCAAACATATAATTTTTAGAAAAGAGAGGAGTATTTCCTTTCATGAAGTTGTGGACTATTTAAGGAACTATAAAGAGAGGCCATAAAATAACATATTCATTATAAAGGTAGAAGAAGTAAGTGAGTGTAAAGAAGACTATCAAGCATAAATCTTTAGTTTATTTTAATTTAAAAAGTTAATTTTTGAATAATTTTTTGAAATTAAATTACAAAATTTAGCATAAAATAGTGCAAATCCTTTTCTAATTTATTAGGGAGTGGTGAAAGTGATGTAGCAACGATTTTTCCATACAATTATTAGCAGTTTCATATCAACAATTGTTGTCATTACAAAATATATCAAAGTTGGCAAGATAAAATAATAGAAGTAACTCTAATTTATAAAAGTAAATTTTATTTAGGATTTATTTCAATAAAAAAATTTGAATTATTTGTATGTAGTTCATAGAGTTAATAAATTTATTTACTGTATATTGTAAAGCCATGTATAAATGGGCAAGTGAAACGTAAGAATCATATATAGTTATGAAGCCTAATGTCAGCATTGAAAGTTTAGTTGAAATGATTTCATTTGTAATCTAAATATAGTTTGTAAGTGCCATGACTGAGTAAAGTTATTGTAAACCAAAAGCAGATATAAATAGATTATATAGTAAGAATGGAATAGTATAATCACCGTCTTACACTTTTAAAGTGGCAGATAATCCTACTTTATCACTTGATCCTTAAACATTTTGAATATTTATGTAAAATTAACAGTTGCTTTAAGTCAAAGCCTCAGTAGCATCTATTGGAGTGATGTTCATCTCGAAGTTAACATTAAAAGTAGTAGATGATTTTTTCATATTTTTGTAGTAAGTTTTGACTGACATTTATTAGTTTTAACAAAACCAACTATATTTATATTTTAAATTGTGTTAAAATTTGTTAATTATTCATCTTATTTTACCTAGTTTGAGTCAAGAGGCATTAATTTAATGAAGAAATTGTTAAATAAACTTTTTTTTCATCATCATATTAAGGATCGAGCAATAAAAAGTATATTTCATCATACTAATTTTCACTAGATTAGTAATCCATTCCTAGGAGAATAATGCCATGATCTCCATTAAAAAAGTTAAATTAATCTCCAGTCTTTGATTAGAATTAAAAGAAAATTGTTTATTTTTGAGATTAAAAATAATTTTCTAGCAAATAAATACAATCAATATTAATATTTTACAAAATTTGGTAACGAATTCCAATCACCTTAGAAAACATCTTTGTAAATATTTGGCTAAGTTATTGCATCTAACATTCTAACTTGCTAAACATTTTCAATCAATTCTGAATATTATTATTTTTCTTATGAGTTTTCATACTATTTTTCCTAAATATAAAAAAATATTTAAAACTTTATCATTAAACTTGTTTAATCATTTATCTTTTTACTTTTGCTAAATCTTTAATTATGTATTGAGATAATAAAAATGGGTTTAATTGATCTTTTAATAAATTTAATAAAGAGGTTTTTACCTTAAAGAGCTTAATTGCGTTTTATGAATCTTTATTTTAATCTATGGTCTTTAACATTAAGAAGAAACCCATACTCATTAATATGGATGTAATCACATAATTCTTCATTTTTTTATTTACTAGGTAACTTATAAAACCTACTTTGCCTATAATTATTTGCTTTAATTTTCTTTTAATTGCACTTTAAAGTCAAAACAACACAAATTTTTGTTTATCAAAAATAATCTTTATATTATTAAACCCAATCTTATTAGGAGAAAAAAAATCCTAATAAGGCCCATTTTACCAATTCATATTATAAAAGATTTTACTCTCATTAATTGCTTATCTGATTTTTATAAGAATATACTTTGAAATGTGTAGGATATATAATATCTTTGACATAAAGTTAGAATATCTCAACCACCAATTTAAACAATGATAACTTTATTTTAAATCCATCATCATTTTATTTTACTCTTTACATTATATTCCTTCTCTATTATTTCTTAATCGAAAACTTTAAAATTAGATACGAATATTTAATTCCATAAAAGACAGTTTTTCATCTAACATTCAATTATTTATGTAAAATCAATCCCTTGAAACATTAATATTTATATAGAGAGAAATTTAAAAATATTCTTTGAACTATCTATCTCTTGTGATAAAAGTTTAAATAAATTTTATAATTTTAAAATATTTTTTGAATTAGAGTAGAGAACACTTTTAAGTTAAATTAGAATAATCTATTATTTGTTTATTGGAATTTAGAATAAATATTGATCTAAAGATTACCATTCTTTATCATCTAAATGATTATTTTTAAATTGAAAAAGTTTTTGAGTAAAAAATATTAAATTAGAATTGGAAATAAAATAGGAAACAAAATTTTTTACATTCACTTCAAAAAATAACAAAAAAAATGTAAAGAAGGTATAAAATCATTCAACTCTATTTATAATTGCATTAAAGTCTTTTGTACTTTAAAGTTGAGTAGGTCTATTTGATTAGTATTGTAAATTGTTATTGTTGTTACTAAATTTCATATTTTCTCCTACCTATTAAGGCACTGTGTTATTTTACTAAAGAATTTAACTTTATGCATTCACTTATGGAAATTGCTATTCTGGTTGGTTTCTTAAATTTTGGTTTTATGAATTGAATGGATTACCTACATTCTAACTACTCTAATTATTTTAACTTTTTTATAAGAATATATTGTTATATTCATTTTATTATTGCTGTTATTAGACTTACTAAATTTATTATAAATGCTAGTCAGGCTGCTATAGAGGATTAATCTAAGATTAAATCTATTATGAATTGATATTATGGTTAAATGTAGTATTCTGCTAGTTGTACGATTTATTTTTTATAACTTATGATTGCTATTACTACTAATTAATACTATTTTACTGAGAGTTTTGCTGATTAAATTGCATAGATTAGGGTTGTTGTTAACTATTATTGCTATTATACTAAGATTACATTTATTGCGAATTGTTGTTATTATTATTATTATTATTATTATTAAATATTGTGTTTTGTTATTCATATTATTTATTTTAATTGACCTATGAATACTACTAATTAAAACTATTTTATTCAGAACCTTGATTGTTAAATTACATAGAACCTTATTAGAATTATTGCTAACTATTATTGTTATTAATCTAAGATGATATCAATTGTGAATTATTATTGTAATTAAATGTTGTATTTTATTATTCATATTATTTATTCTTGCTAACTTGTGATTGTTACTATTACTTATTAATACCATTTTATTAGGAATTTTACTGATTTAATTGTATAGATCCCTATTAAAATTAAAGCTAGTGATCGTTGTTAAAAGTTGAATTATTAAGGTTAATTTGTTATTATTACTACTACTATTAGTTTTACAAATTTTAATCTTAATGTCCATTATTATTATTAAAGTGATTTAATTCTGTGAAAGTTACTGAATTTGGCTAGAGTGGTAAAATATTTTAATTTAAATCAGATTAAACATTTTAGTTTATGTGGTTACTTGAAAAGAAAAAGTTTGCAGTTTGAGGTATTTAACTTGAATAGTTAGTTTATTAGTTAAAGAAACTCTACTGTTACTAGAATTAATTATGACTATTTTAATTCAATAAGTTAATTGAGTTATGAAGCTGTGAGTTCATTTGATTTTATTGTTGTAAATCTTAATTATGAAATACTACATCTTAAGAATAAATTTCTGTTTTGTTTTACTAATTTCCAGGTAACTTAGAGAGATTTAATTAACTTTGTTAATTTAGCTGATTGCTAAGCACTAAGTTTTAGTTTAAAACTGTTTAACTAGGATTTATTGTTCTGTAAATTAGCTATTCTTCTCTGGCTTTTGACAAATCTCTTTTTTATTTTTTTTGGTTAATTATTTTTCTTATATTCATAATTTTTTCTTTGTATTGATTAGCTTAATCATAATCTTTTAATTCCATATGAATAGCCTACAAATTAGTTAATACAGATATAACTTCCTCACTATTTTCATCTATTTTTTCACGAATCTATAAAGCATTTTTAAACAAAGGAATTGCTTTATCATGCTACCCACTATTTTAGTATGTTAAAGCTAAATTATTATAACTTGTGGCTGTAGAAGAGCTTTACTCACCATATATTTTCCTTTTAATAACAAGGGCTTTTTCATGATAAGTAATAGCACTATCAAAATTGCCTAATGTCTCTAGTAAAATGGCTAAATTATTAATGCATTGTGCAACTTCTGCTGAATCAGGCATGAGTTTTTCTTTAATTTTGAGAGCTTATTCTTGCATTTTGAGAGCTTCTTAGTATTAACCTTTTCTTATCTAAATCATAGACAAATTTATCATGCTATCAGCCACTTCTTAGTTAATTTCTCCAAATAAATGCTTTCTCATCAGCAATGCCTTTGTTATAAATTAAAAAATTTTTTGATAAGATAAGATTTTTAATCCAAATTCAATCAAAATTAAAATTTTTTGTATTTATTTTTATTCCAAAATATGTTAATGATGATGCTGCCAAAATAAAAATTGTTTACTTTTTGATGGTTTTCTTGAGCTTTATCTAGCTAATTCATTTTTTCATGCACAAAGCCTATCAAAGTATGAGCTTGAGCAACTTAAGGTGAAGAAATAATTTTAAATGGTAGTCTTTTTATACGTATATATAAAAGTATTTCATAATATTCATTGGCCATTGCATAGTTTTGTATTTGCTCATAGTAAGACCCAATCTCTAGTATGTTTAAGTCCAGATATTAATTCAAAAATGTATCTTTAAAACATTCTATTTTTATTTTTATTCCCTGCTCAAAGTAAGGAATAGCTTTACCAATATCTTTATAGAGTCTCATATAAATAGAAGATATTTAGATGCATATTTCAGCAAAAAATAAAGAATTGGGAGAAGTTTATGAACCCACATCATATGCTATCATAGCAGATTAAATTGATCTTAAGGAATCATTTTAATGGCTATAAACTTCTGCCATACTAATTAGTATTTAGGCTACTTAGAAATGCATCAAGTTATTTGATTTTTTTGTAATGTAGTAAAGTGATTGTGCTAAACTTTTAATGGATTTGTCATAATTTTTCGCCTATAAATATATTTCTCCTAAAATCATAAAACTTTTAGAAATACTGACTTCATCTCCTCCAGTTAAATTCTTTTTTTCTTAAACTAAATCTTCTAACTCTTTAATTGCCTCATTTAACATAGAATTTGAGTAATAATACATTGAAAGCTCTTCTTTGATTTAGAAGTATGCAAGAATAATATCATTTAATTAGGAAGAAAAAACATGCTTTAAAACTTATTGAGCTTTTATTAAAAATTCATGCTGATACCCTCTGTATTTAATTAAATCCAGCTTTGGAGCTATCTAAACAGGTTTCTTTAAATAAATTGTCTACATAATTTGATTGGGATTATTTAAATCATATTAATGGATATTAGTGTTAGAATTATTAGCAGGAGATACTTTTGTCCCATTAATATTACCTGAAGGAGATTGCTATAAATTACTAGTACTATTGATATTATTATTAATGTTATTTGGATTATTATTAGCATTATTTACATTATTATTCATGTTATTTGCATTGTTAGCAATTAGGTTGTAATTAGGAGATGATTTAAAGTTTAGAAGATAATTGCACAACTCACAACCTCTTTCATATTATTGCAATGAAAGCACATACATCAATTCCCTTTTAAATACATCTGGTGTCATAGACTAATCCCATGCCCCCATTTCTACTCTCCTTCTTCCAATCATTTTAACAACATTTTTAACATCATGAATGAAATTTTAGAATTAACCACTACGTATTTATTCTCTAAATTAGACTAAATCTCTATCAAGCTGTTGCATTGTATATAAAATTCCAAGTGCGTTTATTGTTTATTCTCCTGAAGCACTGCTTAATTGATTACCCTCTTCCCTATTTCTTTCAGATAAATTACTAGCTGCTTTAGAGGCTGCTTAGTTTTAATATTAACTTGCATTATTACTGGAGTTATTACTAGGCTGTCTAAGCATTTTTAAAATTATATTTATTACAACTGGGTATTCTTTAAAGTATGCCTTTAGAGCTTCTGCAGTTATCATTGGATGATTTTTTCTAAATTTAAAAAAAATTTTAAATAATCTTAACAATAATTTGTAGAAAAAATAAAAAAAATAAGATGAAAGATGCCTTGCAAGATTAATTGATGCATTTTATTTTTTAAAATCTTAAATTTTAATTAAATTAATTTTGGTTCAGTTTAAATATCAAATTTTCTTTTTGTAAAAGAAATAACTAAAAGAATAACTTACCTGATATGTAGCTAATTGGTATTAAATTCTTATTTAATTATGATATTTAATATTGTTCTTCCTATTTGGTAGATTTATGAGGACATTATGTCCGAGTTAAGTCTGAATTTATGAATTAAATCATAATAGCCTTCAGTTTTTGCTGTTGGATAAATATCCTTTTAGCTTCTCACACAGTTTTCAAAATTTATTAACCTTATTTAATATTTACCTTCTGCTGTTTGAATTAAAACAATGTTTTGTGGCTTTATGTTTCCATGATAAATACTTAATTTTTATAGATCCTAAACCATTCTGACTAATTCTAAAGTAATATAGAGAAGGTCTTTTTCACTAAATCTTAATTAATTTTTAGCCAGTTCTAATGAGTACTCCCATAAGGTGCAATATCCTCCCTCAAACTTTATTTCTTTATTTTTAGCATCATATTTCATTAATCTTGGTGTTATATTTAATTTAGAATCTTCAATTAGTTAAAGTACTGTTGCTTCTTTTTAGTAAATACTCATGGCTTTTTTACTGTAAGGGAGTAAGTTATATTTTTTGTGGTAATTCATAAAGCCAGTGCTAGTATCAAATATTCTCCAAATCTACCAAATATCCTTCTAGCTTGTTTATTCTAATTAATATGATCCCATCTTATTTGCTACAAACTCTAATACTTAAACAATATTTTAATCAACTGTTGGCTATCTTTTAGAGCTTATTTACAGTTAACTTAATTAATTTTATATTGATTTTTAGTCTTCTTATTTTGAAGGAGACTAAAATCCTGATTTATACATAGTATTTGGATTATTGTGTACTCTATTTGAATAATTTTAAGCCTAACCTTCCTCTTCATTTAAAAATTAATTGCTTGGTTAATTTACTTCATCAAACTGCATCTACCTATTACTATCATTAAATTAATTCACTTCATAAATCTGGTGAATATCCTAAGGGTTAGGTTGAAAATCAATAATTTCTTTAGAGTTTTATGCTGAAAACTAATTTTAATGTACCTACTTTGGTTTTTAAAAGTATAGTTAAAATAAAAAATATTCTAAAATTAAATTTATTATTTTATCAAAAATCTAATTATGAAAAAATTTAAAATAGATTAAAAATAAACTTTTTAAGTAAACAATTTAGCTTTTTGTTATGATTTAAAAATGCCTCAATTAATATTTAAAATAATTTAATACCTAATTAGAAATCGCAGGTATATTATCTTAATAACCTGATTAGTGATAGGGTAATCCAAACTGATCTTAATCATTTATTGACTCATAGCCTATTTAACTATACTTGCTTTTGAGATCATTATTTTGCTAATTATAACTTTAGTTCATCCCTTTCTAAAACTATTGATTAAAGCCATACCCTTAATTATTGGCTACCAAATTTGATTTATTAGCTCTCCCATCACTTACCTATGAGTTTTAAGATTTAAAGTTAGCAATGCTACATACAAATATTTAAAGATTAAAAATACTCTTACTTCAATTATTTAAATAATTTTTTCGTAGGTATATTATTCACTAAATAGCTCAACCAAGCTATCAACAACTAATTTGTTTGTTATTTGTCTTGGATTATTTCTAAAAAAGCTAATTAAGTTTTCAGTTACCAGCAATTTATGAAGTTAATCTTCAAATACTGAGAATAAATCATTGATTAATAAACACATTTCATATACACTCTTATTTGAAACCTAGCTATTTCCTTTCATAATAACAACTCTATTCTAGCCACAACTAAAGCTATAGTTATCCTTTTTTTAAAATAAAGAATATGTTTATTTTTTAAGCTGCTGGCTAAATAATAATAAAAGTAGCAATAATAAATTCTTACTATACTATTAAAATATGGTTATTCTATCATACCATGAATAGCCTTCTAAGTTTAAATTTCATTAAATTGTGCTTCTGTATATCGGACTGAAGAGCAACATTAGTTCCCCATTAATAAATAAGTAATTTAAAAATAATTTGGCTTTTTATTCTACTACTATTACTGCTACTTAAAGAAAATAAAGATAAGTTTATCAATCTAATAATACACTAACTTGTTTGTTAATTACCGAATATATTAAAGTTTATTAAAATAAATATTTTTTATTTTTGCTTGATAAATTAATTTGATATTTTTTCAAACTGTATTCTTTAATAATCAAAATTTTGTCTGCAAACTATTCAATAAATAACTAAATTTTAACGTTAGATTCCTACTAGCTAACTCTTCTTTAATTTAAATTAATAATTTTTAATTCTCCAAACTACATACGCTGCTAAAAAATTTTCAACAAAAATTTTTAATCTATTTTTTTAATTAGATAATAATTATGCTTTGAAAGATAATTCTATTGCAATTTAGTTAATTAATAAATAAATTTTACTGACTAAATATTTTAAAAGTATTTGAAATAAATTAAATATATATTAACAACTTTTTAATTGAAAAATGAAAAACCACAGAATTACTAATAATAAAAAAAAGTACTTAAAATGTAATTTAAAGAATAAAAGAGACGTATAAAGTGTTTGTGAATGAAATTGAATATTATTTAAAATTGATTACACCTTTGTAAATTAAAAGTAAAGATGATAAATTTTTTTATCTCATAATGAAAGTTATTTTTATGTATTTATGAAGAAATTTACTATTTAGATTGAATGGAGGATAATGTTATTCATGAATTTCTAAAAAATAAAATACAAGATACATGGTTTATTTTATTTTTTTTTTAAGACTTATTGTCACAATTAACTACAAAAAGGAGTAATTGAAATATATTTAAAGAAATTTAGTAACAAAAGTAGTGATAAATATCATAAATATATTCATATATTTAAAAGCAAACACACTCTCAACTAAGAGAAAATGGTTAGTGTAAAGAAGTAAATTAAAGAAATCAGTAATTTCCATTAGTAAAAATTGAACTTCTAGATGATGGTAACATTTGTTACAATAACTATCATCTCTTGCTTTATAATCTCTCTCATAATTATAGTAATATATTTAAGGTGATATATTAAATTATACTCACTAATCCTATTTTAAGGTCTTTATAGAAAAAAAAATAACAAATCGGATTCAGTAAGATTCAACAGCTTATGTCTAAGCTAATGTAGATTAAGAAATGAGTAATGTTATAGGGTAATAAATTTATTGCTTAAGATACTAACTCTAATAGCCTTACCCATTAATATTGTTTAAAAAAAAGACAAATGGTTATAGTGTTGCAAAGTTACCTCTTCAATATAGGCCAGCTGATATATGAAATTGAAATAGTTGTCAAGGATGTATTCTGTAAAAATTATTCATTAGCTTAATATTTTCATTCAAACAAATAAGAAGATCTGATTTCCTTTCCATAAATATTTAATATTTTAAAGCCATAAATTAATTTAAATATTATTTATTTTTCAACACTAATACTATTAACAGAGTCTTAGTTACAATTAAAATCAAAGCAAATACTGATAAAATAATATTTTTCTAGGAAAAAGTGTTGATAGAAAAATATTTTAAATACTAATTTCTTTTAAAAAAATTATATTTTTGATATATTTTAGTAAAATATTTTTTTTTTATCAAAAAGAGATTTCATCTATATATTAAACTTCAAATATTTTCACATCGACTTATAATTACAACTAAGGTTCTGATTTGACTAACAAAATTACTGCATAAATATAAAATTGCAATACACCTAGTGTTAATTAGCTATCATCTATTTGCACGGAAGCTTTACTGGATAATACTGTAACTCATAAATAAAATAATATGTTTTTAATAAAAATATATTTTAATTATTTAGTAAAATGATTATCAAAAATATTTATTGGGGCAATTCATAGATTTAGATAATTACATTCCAAATTTGTACCAATAGAAAGGATTTGTGGATAAAATCTTTAGACTTTTTGTATAAACTTACTCAAATCTTCCACCTCCTCCAGCTACTGGAAGGGATCTAAAAAGAAATATATTTAAAATATATCCTTCATCAAATATAGATAACTAATCTGGGAGTGAACCAAATTGTACTTCAAATCTTTTAATTACATGATAAATTTAATTAGCACATAATTTAAGTTTAAATGAATTACTAACACTAATACAACTTTTTTAATTTAGATTACTTAGTAGACAGTAAATTCTATTAGAATCAATAAACAAATATGGAGGTTATATAATAATCAAAATTGATGTAAAAGATATTTATCTAAGGTCCTTATCCAGTTTATGATTATCTAAGCTCTACAAAAAAGTAAGTAATATCATTATCAAGTACTTTTAAGGCCTAAATAAATGCAGAAGAAATTTATTTTAGTAAAATATTAGATTAAAAAAATAAATTTTAATTAACTTTGAAAGATATTAGAGTTGAATTATTAATGTCTACAATAGATGAGTTTATTAAGCAGTAAAATTATCAATCATAAAATGAAATTATCATCGTTAATAAAAATGGAACTTTTGTCTATTTAACTGACTATTGGTAAGTAAATCAGCAATCTGTTTTTATATTTGATCAGACTATGTAAGATTACAGTGGTAATAAATATTTCAAATTAACATAAAAATTTGTAAATCTTTCTTTAATTTTAAAAACTATTAAACAATAAAGGTCTCGATGAATAAAACTTTTAGGATTTAATCCAATATAGGAATTAAATTGAAGTATAAAAACTTAATAGAGATGGAATCATGAAACATTATTTAGTATCTCCTGTACTTCTTAATAACACATTTGATGCTAACGATATTAGACAATACCTTTAACATGGAGTAATTAATTAAATTCTTATACAATAACAAATTTGGTTTTTTTTTTTTGATTCTAAAAAAATTATTAGCATCTTTTCTTAAAGTATTTAGTTTGGAAAATAAATAGTTTGAAGATATATTTGATTCAGTTTTAAGATTATTTCAATTCTTAATTCGAAAGATACTTTTTATTTACATTTTAAGATTTTTTAAAACTACCGTTTTCTTCATTTTAAATAATTGGTCAAAAAATAGTGTAAAAAAAATAATAAAAAGATAAATAACCATTTTAATTGGTTATTTAACATTTAATTAGAGAATAAAAACTATTATATTAAGGAAATAAGTTGAAATAAATACATTTAAGATGTTTTATTAATCTTTTTTGCATAAATTTATAGGTTAATGATGTTTAAAATGATAATTACTTTGTGATATTACTCTATGGAGACAAAGAATAGATGTATGGGGTAATAGATAAAATAAACACTTTATCAGCATCTTAAAAATACATGACAAAATTAATTTGTGTAATAACAAGCTTTATTACAATAGTTCTTGTTTATATTGCTACTTATTGTGTATCAGTAAAAGTAGATAGACCTTTGAGATTGATTTTAAAAATCCTAAAAAAGTTAAATAATAGTGTCACACTACATCAAAATATTTTAATTAGAATATAAGACTAACTTTTATTTTAATCAAGAAATAGCTAATATCAAGTTAGAGATTTGCTAATTTCTTTCATAGATCTTATAGAAAAACTAATTTAAAGGTTTTAAGACAAAACTAATAATACTATTTCAATCACAATTGACTATCCCTTAAATGATCTAGAGAAAAGTTTTCTTAAGAAAACTAAAGGCAGTTAATCTTAATTTGATTGGGAAAAACTGGATATTCAGGATTAATTCTCAAATGAATAACATTTTGACGAGATGCAAAATAATGGTCAAGATTAGGATAAATAGCTTGAAAAAAAAAATTGAATTTTTCAAGAATTAAGATCCAGAAATAATATTTAAAACATAACAAATAATTCAAATAAAAATAAAAAAGTTAATAAATTAATTTCCTCAATAACTTATTCTTTGTAAAAAAATTATATATACCTGACTTCATATATTTAGTAAAAATTCTTCACTCTAGATAAATTTTTTTATTATATAAAGCTATTTTTTCTCTTCTGCAAATATTTGTTCATTAGATTTAAAAGTTTTATTTTGAAAATAATTTTAAATTTAATTGAAATGAAATGAAAAATCTTTCTATTAATGATTTGATATTTATGGACTGAAAAGTCTAATAAAATATCAGACAAATATTTTTGACCATCAATTAATAGAATTGTTACTCTATTTTTTGAATGGTTTTCCTTTTGAAAAAATTTGATTTGACTTCAAAAGAAGTGGATGATAGTTAGTAAATTAAATCTTTGAGATAATGATTTTTTTATTTTTTTTTGGGATATTTTCAAAAACAAAGCCAAAATTATTTTAAAGCTTCTAAGGAGATCGTTAAAAAATAGAAAATGAATTTGGAACAATTTTATAATAATGTTTTAATTAAGAATTTTGAACAAAATTGTTTTCATTTTTAATTTAAATTAAATATAATATTAATACACTTGTTAGATGTTAAATTAGAAATTGTATATGAAACTTGCAATAATTGGTGATTTTTTAGATAAATATTTGTATTTCAATTTAATGCGTGAAACACTATTTGATGCAAGCATAAAATGTAAGTAGGATATTTTTGAAATAAAAAAATTTGAAAATTAAGACTGAAAATTCTTGTTTAGCAATGAAAGTATTTTTGATGTACAAATATTAAAAGAAAACTAAATTTTAGTAAGTAGTTTAAGTGCTCTTTCAATTTACATATGAGCTGATTAAACATTCTAATAAGACTTAAATATACTGCTATTGTGGCTTTGAATGAAATTTAATTAGATTTACTAACTTTTAATTAATCAAAAACATAGAAAACATATTTGTTTTGATTAAGTGCTGGTAGCATAAAAAAAATACTTTATACATTATTTATTAGCCAATTGTATAAATATCTTGGTTAAACAGTAGGAAAGCAAAAAAAGAATTAGATAAATAGGTATATTTTTGATTTTATTAAATGGTCAGTGTGAAGAAAGTTGAGAAAACAATTAGTCATTTTGGTTAAATTAAGCTCAAAGTTTAGCTGATTCTTAATTTTACCATTATTACCTTAATTGCTTGTACAATCATTTCTGTTCTGATAATTGTAATATACATTAAAAAAAATATACTTTTAGTTTAGATTATCTTTTTATAATCTTGTTTAAACTGTTAAAGAAACTTTAAATGGTTTTTTTACTAAATAAGGTATTCATACAGAAGAAAATTACGGATTAGATTTTACATGATACGGGTTAGTATGTTTCTTCAAGAATTTAGTTGGAAATGAGTACAGTGCTAGGGTAATTTAATAATTCAAATTTATTTGGAATCTCATTTTTTAACTGATAAAATCAAAAAAGGATGATGATTAATTAATTATAAACTTCTCTGCTCATAATGGGGTCGTTTCTTTATGAAACTTAGTAGGTCACCAAAGATATATTTGGTAGAATTATTTAATTGTTTGATTTGAATTCCATATAAATGCTATCTCTATAGATATTTACAAAAGAATTTGATTTGAAAATCATATTAGAGAGAATAAATAACCTATGTTTAAAAGATAAAGAATTAAAAACATAAAATATTTTCAAAAAAGAATAATCTATTTTATCATTAATATTCAATTTTTCTTAATATTATTTTTCTTAAAATTATTTCTGAAATTAAAAAAGGGATTAATACATTTTATACGACTACAAATTTATACACACCTTTCCCAATTTATGATTTTAACCCAGTAAATCCTGATCTAAAAGGTATTTAATTAGCATAAAACTAAATGGTAGTTTGCAGTCCTACTCCATCAACAATTCCATCAACATTAATTGCATCTATGTGTACAGATCCAAGCATAATCCTAAATCTACCAACCACAGGAGTAAATTTATTTTTGAAAAAGAGGAAAAATTAAGTATTTTAATTGAATAAAAAGAGTACTGATTATACAAAATATTATATTGGTAACTTTTTGCAGTTAGATGATCTTGTGCCTAATCTGTTCTCAACTAACTTTCTGCAATCAAAAATTTAAAGGGTAATTATATAAACATATTCTTTGACAGATCCTGCTAGAAATATTTTAAAGATATATCCCCCAAGCTATATTGATTTAACCTAAATCTAATGTAAATTTTATTCAAAATTTAACTAAAATTTGTTATTTTAAACCTTTTGATCTTTCTAAAATTTAAAAATTTTGAAAAATTGCTTACTTTTTTTTAATTTTAATTGATAGACAGTATTTTTAGAAGGTATTACTAAGAACAGTAGCAATATGTTACGCCTTATCCTAACGGAAGCAGCAAAGTTTTAGTTTAAGGACCATATAATACAACTTCTCCTACTGGATTATAAGTGGAAGTAATGTGTGCTTCTATAACATTTTCAGTACCATTAGGAACTGATTTAATATACTACCGTAAATAAATATAATTATTTTTTGAAGTTTCAAAATATTTTTAATTATATAAAATTGACTTATTTATTTATTTATTTATTTAATTTACAGATATTCGATTAGAAATACTTATGACAGTAATTTCAGAATTTGTGAATTCTTAAAACTATAGGTCAGATATAGAAATTATTATCTTGAATAAGAGAAGGCAATTTGTCTATTTAACTGATTATTGGAAAAAAAGTTATACTGGATCATCTCAAGTTATATATGATTCTAATATGTAAATTTATAGTGGTAAACATTTTTTTTTTTTCAAAAAATAGACCACCATTTGAAATTAAGAAAAAACAAAAAAAATACTTGAAATAAAAATAGACAACAATACATTTAATTTTATCTTATTTTTGTAAACAGGCCTAGACGAACCAACCTTAACAGACCTTATCACCAATACAACTTAGTAGGCAACAGTAACAAAGTTAAATAGAGAAGATAAAAAAACTGAATATCTGGTTGAAGCTATACTTTTATATGACACATTCAATGCTAATGATCCACAATCTTATTTTGCAACTGGAGTATAAACCATCACTTTAAATTAAAATATAAAAATTGTTAATTATTTAATCAGGTAAAAGATCCAATAAATGATAGCTTTTTCACATTTCTCATTTATGCTGATAAATCTTAGATGTATTAGGTATATTCTAACATTTAGACATAGACAAGTCAAATAGAATATATTACAGCTAGAATTTGTATCGTATGCAGTTTGATTACAATAGTATTAGTTTATGTTGCAACTTATATAGTCACGGTTTAAGTTTAAAGACCTTTAAATGTATTAAATAACATTCTGAGAAAACTGAATAACAGTACAACAATAAAATAAAACACTTTAGTAAAGATTAGAGAATAGCTCAAATATTAATATTTTTAAAGTTAGTATTAAGTATAAGAGCTAGTAAAATCTTTTTCAGATCTCATTGATAAAATGATAGATGCCTCTGTCTCTCAAAATTAAGTCATACTTCCCAAAATAGAATACCCTTTAAATGACTTAGAAACTAATTTCGTGAAAACTACTAAGGGTAATTAAATTGATTTTGATTTATCAAAAGTGATTGGTTTAGTCAAAGATGAACTTGATGGATAAAAAGAGTAGGCTGAAAACTAATAAAAGCAAAATTGATTTACTCAAAAAAAGAGAAATTTTTAATTAGATAAACTTTATATAAAAAATATTAATTTAATTAAAAATATATAACAAATTCTATAATTTAATATTTTATTTTGCATTTCTTGTATATATTTATCAACACCTTTTCAATCAATCATTTATTATGAAATTTTGTTATTTTTTGTATTTCAAATTGATAGATGATTACATTTTCAGCAAATAAATGTGCTAGCATTCTATTTCTATAAACTAATCAAGTGAATTAAGTCTTACTCTTCATAAATAAACCAAAACATTTTTGTTGAACCTAAAAATTCTAAAAATCTAAGAAGAAATGATAATGCTTCTAAAAATGATAAAAAGTAGATCAAATAAAAAAATATTTTGAAATATAAATTAGGAAGAAAAAATTAAATGAGGATTTTTAATGTTTGCTAATAAAATTTTTAACAGATACTAAATTTAGAAGAATTTTATCAGCTTTGTCTAAAAATAGTAAATTTCAGGTAAATCAATATTAGTATTTTATTAAGAACAGCTATAATAGTATGAATTACTTTTGATTAGATTTTCAATTGAATTGCATTTAGAATAATATGCATGAAATTCAATCTTTAAAAATCACTAATACTTTAGTAAATTAAATTCTGGTAGTGATGTATTATTGAACTGAATTTCTTCAATATTATTTTTATTATTAAATTAATCATCGTATAAATTATGAGAAATTTAAATATTAATTTAAACAAAATAAATAGTAACAAAAAATAAGAAAAATCTTATATAAGTAAGAAAAGAATACTTATTTTGTATGGTTTAAGTAGTTAAAAAGTAAAAAGAAATAAACGCTTTTGGACGTTTAAGATTGAAGCATCAGTTAATGATTAAGTTTGGACTTGTTTCTTTCTTCTGTAGTTTAGTGATATCCTTGCTAGTTATAGTAAGAGAAGACACATTTATTATACATTATCACAAGCTTTGTTTATGAAGATTAAAAGTTAAACTAACCTCTTTCTAACTATTATTTTATCATATAATTAATAGTTATTTATAGAGCATAAAATAACCTCAAAGATTATTTAGGATTCATCATCCTACATTTCTTCAAAAGTTGATTTGGAAAATGAAAGAGTTATCAAGTAAATTTTTAAAAGATAAAAATAATTCTTAACTCTTTGTTTGGTTCTATTAGATAAATGATTACGGTATTTTAAACATCCCTTTATAATATGGGATAGCTCATAAATGAAGTAAGACAAGTGGTTAATGACGTATTTTGTAAAATTCTTTCTTATTTTACTTTTATATTGAGAAAAGCTTTCCTTTTTTAGCTGTCTTTGAATAAACTATTTGCTTACTTACTAATAATTTATATTAAATAAGGATATTTTTTAATCAAAATGATAATTAATTTTTGAGTACCTCACACTTTTTTGAATAATTTAGAATATTATCTTGAAATAACAAGCAATTAGAGACATAGATTGAAAAATTGACTAAATATAAAATAAATATTATAAAATTAAATAATTTATTTGATAGATTGATTTTTTGTCATAATTTTATTAGACAGAATCTTAAGGTTCTTTAAAAAATCTAAAAGTTGTTAACAGACTGATTTATCAACCAATTTCGAATTCTATAATATGATGACGATCATGAAAATTTAAAAAGAAAATATATAAATTAAAAAAAAGAGATGAGATAGCAAAACTATGATAAAATTATTAATAAATGCTTCAACTATAATATGAAAGATAATTTTTGCAAAAAAACTATTATCTCATAAAATAAAAATGAGCTATGAATAAAATTTCTTTTTCTTTGAATTATTATTTTTTAAAAAAAGTAAAAAAAATTTAATTCTTTCAAATAAGCAAGGCTGATGCAAATATTATTTTTGATTAATCTTAGAAATAGCCTTAAATACCATAAATTAAATTTTTTTCCTGTAAATACTAGTGAAAAAAATTAGATTAATTTTTCTTTTTTTAATTAATCAAATATTGTATTTTTATTCCTAATTAAAAATTCTTTGAGGTTTAAAAAAAAAAATCTAAAATTATTAACTAACAATTTATCTATTTTGATAAAAAATATTCTTTAATCTCAACAATTTTTCAAAAAGCTTAGCTCATCTAATTTATAGTGAAATAATTATTTAAAATTTTTAAAATTTAGTAGTCTATCCAAGCGTGATTTATAATTCATATCCAACATATGATTTAAGCAGTTCAGATACTTAAGGATAAGCTAAGGCTAATGAATAATTAAAAAATTGTGATCTTTCAGTAGTCCAATAATAAGAAACAAGCTCAATTTGTATTTATTCAGTATCTGATATCTCATAAGTAAAATAATATTGTTTTATGTATTTAATTCCCTAATTTTAAATAAAAATAGGTAAACTTAGCTTAAAAGCAAATAATTAGTTATATGTTAGAATTAGATAACTATGTTAATAGCCTTTTTTATACAGCCTTTTTATAAGATAGAGCTCAAAGATTAATTATATAAACTTACTCAAAAAAAGTTAGCTCTGATATTAATATTTATAAATCATATCCTGCTTCATTTATTGATCAAAATGAAAATTAATGTAAAATTAATTACTTCACAAAATTTTATGATTCTTTCAATATTGATATATTTTACAAAATTATAAATTATATGAATTTTAATATTGCTAATTAATTTTGATTTATTTTAAAATGCTATAAATAGTTAACATAGATACATCTTTTTATAAATATTAAATATTAAATTCTGAGAAAACTACCATATAGGGGAAAAGAGTTTTTATATAAGGCCCCTATGATATATAAGTTTCCTCTTAAAAATAGCAAGTTATGTCACTTTCAATTACGTTTAAAGCCAATATTAATCTCTAATCAACGATTGAAGAAATCTACTTTCGTAATTATAAAACTCTTAATAAATTAAAAAAATAATTTTATCATTAAAGATATAAGATTAGAAATGAAAATTAAAGTGATAGATAGCTTTGTTAAAACCCATGGATTTAGATCCAAAAGTGAAATAGTAATTCTAAATGAAAAGGGATAATTTGCTTATACTAGTGATTATTGGGGAATGAATCGCCAAAATTAATATATTTATGATGTAGATATCTAAGATTATAGTGGTAATTAATTAATTAAATTAATTTTAATAAAACTAAATAATTAAAAAATATTTTAATTATAGGCATTAATTAAGAAATATTTGAAAATCTTACAGCAAATCAAGTTTCAGTAACTGTTTCTAAGTTAAATAGAGAAGGCTAAAAAAAAAAATATGAAATCACATCTCTTTTAGTTTAAGATTAATTCGATCCTAATGACCCGAGAGATTATATAAAGATTGGTGTAAATATTTAATCTCAAAAATAAAAAATTCAAATTTTTTTTGAAAATATTTATTTAGGTTGAAACAACAGAAAGCTTTTTTATTGTTTTATTGTACTCTGAGCAAGATTAAATGCTCTAAGTGAAGGATAGGATCGAAAATTAATCATTAAATTTAGAAAGTCTTAATGTAAAAATATGCATATCAACAAGTATCATAACAATAATACTAGTATGTGCTGCATCATATTCAGTATCTAATTAAGTAGATGGACCACTACGGTTGCTAATACTAGTACTATAATCTTTGAATATAAGTAAAACTATTAAAGAAAGCAAGCTTCAAAAAATATATAACAAAATAAACTTTTAAGTAAGTATCAGCTAATATTAAGTTAAAGAACTGTTAATATCTTTTAACACATTAATAGAAACACTGATAGAAAGAAATTTTAATAACTAAAACATAACAATTAAATCAGAAATAGTCTACCCTTTAAATGAGTTAGAAAAATAGTTTGTGAAACAAACTTAAAATAATTAAAGTATTTTTGACTGGGAGTATTTAATGGATAAAGTTGTTGATTCAGATTACTTTTTAACTGGAAATAATCAGTCATGAGATAATGAAAGAAAAAAAATTTGTGTCAATTAAATAAAAAATAATAGTTAACAAACCTCAAATAAGTATTACAAATAAAAAATAAATTATTGGTTGTCAAATATTTAAAAAATAAGTAAACATATTTATAATATTACTCTATATTTACTACAGAAAGTTTGTTTCACTAAAAAAATTAAAAATTTTAGAAAAGTTAAAATTTGCAATATCCCAAAATATTAATTTTTTATTTAAAATTAATTTAAGTTCTTTTAACATTTTTTAAATTAAATAAATAAAAATAAGAAGAATTTTTTCTAAAGTAAATATTGTTAGAAAATTTAATAAAATTTTTAGATTAATTTCTTCTTTCTATCTATTTATTTGTCTTTTTAATTATTTACAATTCAGTTTATTTTAATAGAACACAAACATTTTATACATTTTAGCAAGAAAAACCACAGAAGCTATTAACTAACTTTCATAATAATTATTATATTCAAAATTTAAATTAATTGTTAATAAATAATAAAAAAACGATTAACTTTAAAATATATTAGATATTTTAAAACTATTTTGCTGTAAGCCAACAACAATCAACAAACTCATCATCACATCTATAAACGGCAGTATTCAACTAATCTATTTTCATGACATGAATACAATATTCTATAATTTTCATCATATTACAATCTGTAAGCTGCACTAGGGTTATCAAAAATATCTCTCACCTTTCTTAAATTATTGAGATTCCAAATAGCAATTTTACCATCCAATCTCTAACCAACTAAACTAATAGCTATACAATCAATATCACTTAGATATATAAGATCACTTATAGGGAAGGTTTCTTCAATAGATCTCAACATAATTAGAGTAGAAGCTTCCCAAATCTTAACTGAAGAATCTCTTCCTCCTGAGAGTATTAATGGCTAATCATTTCTTCTGCTTTTAACAAATATCAAACGAATTACTGGGCTGTTATGGGCATTAACATTTTTAATTATTTAATTTGATTTCAAATCCCATGCACATATCTATTTATCATATCCTACTAATAGTGATTTATTTTGTAGCAATAGCATGCAATGAACTTTTTATAGAGTTTCATTTTCTAAGCTTCTAATAAATATTCCCTTTTCCAAATCCCATACTTTTACTGTGCTATCCAATGACCCACTGTATAAAGTACGCTCATTAAGGAAAGTTAAAGAGCGAATTATATCATTATGCCCCTTAAAAGTATGCACGCATTACCAAGTAGGGACAGGTCTCCATATTTTTATTGTTCTGTCTGTACTTCCACTTGCTAAAATTCTTCCTATGGCGTGGTACGTTAAGCTCGTGACAGGCCTTTGATGACCAGTTAATGTAGTGAGTAATTTTCCTTCAATTTTTTCCCATAATTTAATAGTACAATCATCACTAGCTGAAGCGATTTTATCATTATCAATGAAAACTATATCTCTAACAGGTAAATCGTGTGATTTCCACCAAACTCTATTACTATTTATTGCTGCATAAGGGAGTCTTTAGTTATTTACCTGATTTAGATTGTTAACACTCTAGCTATTATATTAATCCATCATTTAATTCATACTCCTTGATGTGTTAGGGTTCACTTAAATTGCAGGGCCTTCTCCAAAATATTAATTGTGACCTGCATTTATAAGTTGTGTGTTAGCCTTACCAATATTATTCGTCAGAGAAAATGATCTATCAAAACCCTAGTCAGGAACTTAGGATCCAGCAAGCTAATTAGCATCTTGTTTAAAATAGTTGCTTGTCTTAGATTTGCTAGGCCCAACACTTCTCAAGGGAGAATTTTAAATATGAATTTCTTCTCTAAAGGGAGAAGGAGATTTGTTATGACCAGATTATTGTTAGAAGTAAACGTTTTCATTGTTTCTCTCAAATTCATGTAATTACTTAATAGAATTATTATCTATACCATTTATTGGTTAGTCCATCTATCTAGTATTATATTATCTGCTAAGACTTTAATTTACACCCTTTCCAAATATTGTTGAATTATTTTTTACTTTTACTGGACTGAACGGATTAGACATATTATTTCTGCCTGCTATATTCATGCTGTTATTATTTGTAAGCATTCCACTGGGTAATTATTCATCTACTCTTCCTATGCTATTTTAAGGAAGTGAACTATGAAAATTATGCCCGCTTGCATTATTTGAATATGATTTTTACCCATTCATACTTTGGTTGTTTTAATTTTCGATAATAAAGTTAGAAGTTGGAGGATTTAATTCACTTGTTAATTTAAACTATTCAGGCTCATTCTGATGAACAGCTGATCCAAATTATCCAAATGTTCCAGAATGAAATGGCTAATTATAATTACCTCCTTTTTATAATGTTGCAGATAGAAATCTGTAAACCCCATCAAGATACCTCTAAGTGTCTTTTGCTATCTTAGTGGTCTCTGTATAAACATTTTCTTTAACACTCATAGTATTTCTTAAAGTTGTTTTTATTTTTTGAAATCCCTCTTCATTAACACTAAATAGCTAAAAGCGCCTGTTCTATTGTAATTAAATTCTTAAGACTAACTCAGTCACTTTTCTCTAAGCTTCTTATGCATTTGAGATGTTCTTTTTTTCAATATCTCTTATGATTTGAGTGTACCTTTATTCTGCAGCTTTCATACTTGAAATTTATTGAACATCGCTGTCAAATTATGTTTACAATCTCTCTAAAGTCTTCATAACTTCATCTTGAATAGTCTTCATAAAACTTTATAAATGGTTTTTAATCTCAGCTTACATACTCTATAAGCTTTTAGTATCATTATCCATTTATTATTCTATATTACTTAAGGTTTAGCACTCCCTATATTAATCAACAAAATTTGCTAAAGGTAACTTATAGTGATTAGCATGATTAGAAACAGAGCATTTATCACAGACTAAGCCCCTTTATTAACACTAATTATCTAAACAAACAGAATCCTATAATGCTGCTTCATGTCCTTGAACAGGGCATTTAAATAAAACTAACTATTTACTCATATTAAAAGATTAATTTAGCCTATATACTATAAAACTTATAATAACAAATTATTACTTGCTTTAACTATTTAAAAAAAAAAATCAAAAATTTGTTATTTATGATTTAGAAAAGTTAGATGATTTTTAAGCAAGAAGTTTATCAAATTTATTTTATCACAATTTCAAAAATAGCTGTTAATAAATTTTATATTTGCATAGTTAGATTATATAAAGAAGATAGATATGTTTGACCTTATTGATTTACTACTTTTTTCTTTCATCACAATTTAATTTCTAAATTTGCTAAATCAGATAATTTCTGCAATATTAACCCAAGTTTAATGAGATAATTTAAATATTTCATTTTATTCTAAATAAATCATAATAGAATAATTTAATGGCATAAACTCCATAAATTTCATAATTTCTCTTTATTTAATTTTAATATTTTCAGTATTAATACTTTTATTAGATGAATCCTTTAGTATTTTTTGGTTTTTAAACAAATTTGGAAATCCTTTAAAAAGGTAAAAAAATTCAATATTTTGTTTTTAAAAAAATCTACCAGAAGAGATAAAATCTTTTGATTTTAGAATGATAAAATATAAAAAATATTAAATAAACTAAGAAAGTTAAGGTTTTTTAATTGATCACTTTTTGCTCATTGTAACTTAAAAATTTAAAGGATAATTTAACTTCTTGAGTATAAAAAAATTGAAAGGAAAAGAAAAATTTAGTCTTTTAAAAAACAAAATATTTTAAATTTAATAAAACTAGTTTTATATTTGAAAGTATTTCATTTAGCATATGTTTGATTTCTAATTAAAAATCTTAGGAAATGTCTTCCATTAAAATTTAGATTATTAAAAATGGATTTGCTAATTAGAAAAAAATATATGAATACATATTAATAATCAATTTTTGACAGTTTTATATTATTTTTATGATCTTTATTTAGTTTTAACACCTGATGCATTAGCTTTATTTGGGTTTGTTTGTGTAAATTTCTTAGTAATAACCTAAAATATAGATAAAATATTATTAATATTTGTTTTCTTTAATTAATTTTTTACATCTAAAGCTTATTTTCTTAATTCTTCTTGAGTGAAAAATTTATCTCCTCTTTATCCTACTTGCTAAATTTTTTCGTCTTCTCCATCTTCATTATTTTAGACTTGCAACAAATCATCTATAATAAAAAATATTTAATATGGTTTATTCTTTGTAAATGAATATTTTACCAGGACAATCCTATTTTCCTTATCCAGCACTTGAATAGAAGTTCATAATATTAGCATTTTCATAAGCAATAATATTATTTAGGTCATCAATGTTTTGGGCTAATCCAGGCATATCTCCCTTTTCTAATTTAAGTTACTTTTTTAATAAAAAGAATAAAATTAATTAGCTATCATCTCAACAAATTTGATAAAATACCTCTGCAATTAAACGTGAATATTCTGAAATAGCATCTAGTCCCTTTTGTTCAAGGATACCTAAGAAGTGTACCATATTTTCTTCAGTGATAGCAGCACTCCCTTTAAAAATGTTAATAATTAATACAATTCATATTATCTTAACTTTTTTAATTACTTAATTTTTCGATAGTTTCAGGTTCAACATCTATGGCAATAAATACATTTTCTAAATATTGTTTGATCAAGTTAATTGTTTCAATAGATTTTTCATATTAAGCTTTGAGGATTACTTTCTTCTTTTCTTCTTGTTGAATTTTATTCGTTAAAGCCTACAAAAAAATTGAATAACTTTTTTCAAATTTGAAATAAATTTACAATTTTCATTTCTCTTCTTTTATTGTCATTTGTAGCACCTTTTGTGCTGTACATTTAAATTTCTTTCTTCTTTTCCTCAATCTTTCTCTCAAGTTCTTCAACTTCTTCATTCAGTTCTTTGACAAACTTACTCATGATAGTATTTTTTTGATAAAGATTGATAAACACATTTAGAAGTTCCTTGCTTTCTTTATCTTTAGTTTCATTAATACCTGTTTCTTTTTTAATTCTTTCAAAAGCCTTTTTAATTTCCTCTTCTTTCTTAGCTGATAACATATATTCATTATCAATCCTTTTTAAATAAAAAACAAATCAATTCAGTTCTCTAAAAAAATAAAAATGATTTAAGTAAGTAGCATTTAAAAGGCTTTTAAAAAATATATTTTCAGTAAAAATTAGTTTAAATTTGAATGTATAAAAAAGAAAACAAATTGAGTAATTAATGATTTAATTACATTTCATTAGAAGCCTTTTTTTCGGCAATAATTTCTTAGTTTCTTTGGATTTACTTCTCTAAATTTTCTAAAACTTCTTTTTCTTTTTGCTTAGACTTGATGAATTGCTTAAATCTTCTATCGTATTAAATATTTTCATTCAAGTTCTTATATTCTTATTCGAAATTGAGCTTTTGCTATTCAGCCTTCTCTTACAAAGACTTCAACTCTTCTTCAGCTCTATTTCTATTATAATAAGCTTCACCAGCACTTTTGATTGTTTTTTCAACATTCTTTTTTTTCTCTTCAAGCTCCTTCTTCAATTTATTGTAGATTCTATTTATTTTTGTTATTTTGTTAAACTAAGAAATAATAATTCAAATTACTCTTCAATGACATTCTTTTCTTTTCTCAAAACATTAATTTTTTCTCTTAACTAATTATTTCTAGCTACAATTTCATTCAACTTTTAATTGGCTTTCTCAAGTTTATTTTCATGTATACTGACCTATTTAAGTTATTCCAAAAAAGAAACTGTAAATTAATTTAATCTTCAAATAGTATATAATAATATTTTTGATAAAATTATTTACTTCTCTTAAAAGAGCTTCGCATGTTTCTTTATTATTAACCTTAGCCTTACCATCTTTTTCTTCTCTATATCTTTCTAATTTTTTCTTTTTCTCTTCATTGATATTTTCTTGAACTTTTTTTATTTCATCATCGAGTTGTTGCTGTTAATCAATTCAAATTCGATCTGTAAATAATATCCTGAACTCAATAAAATATATTACGCTTTTTTATAGTTCTTGTTCTATTTTTGCAATATAAGATTTTTCAACAGGCGACAACACATAATACTTGATAATTTACTAATTTATTAGAATAAAAATACTTTAGTTTATTTGAATTTATGTGAATTTTTATAATCTTCGTTACCAAAAAATTGTCACTTGAATCATCTCCTTATTCAAGTCTTTCTAGTAAAACATCTAATTCTTTTTATCTATCTTTATCTAATATATTGCTTGCATTCTTTTTAAGTTTTTCTTTATTTTCAGATGTCAAATTTTTAAGCCCTCCTTATAAAATTTTGAGTAAAATTTTCATGGTATCTTTATCCATAGAACTCATACTAATCATATGATTTTCATAAAATAAATGAGAATTAGTAAGAATTAAGCAATAAACTTTCATAATCAAAATAATTCATTGAGCAAAAAATATCGTTTTTATGTTATTATTAAATTTAAATTACAGAAGGATCTTTTTAATAGAACGTCTTTTTTGTGATTCAATATCTTTTCCTAAAAATGTTGATCTTTCTGAATATTAAGAATAGCCAAACTGGCTCTGCTTAGTATTGCGCATCTCACTCCTCTCAATAATTTTGTCTTCTTCGCTCATTTTAAATCTATTTTAACTTTATATAGCCTATTGGTATGACGACTCTTTTAAAAGTAGAATGAATTAATTAGTATTGCTTGAAACGTTTAGATGTTAGATTCCTTTTTCTATTTGAACAAACAAATAAATTAGTTAATAGTTCTAATAAATTATATATTAATTGAGCTAATTAGGAGGAGTATTTGCAAAATTTAACAACTTTTATTAACATATCAAAAATTATTTAAAGCAATTCTAGTCATTTATAATATTAAAACTTCTATAATAATGCAAAGTAATAAAGTCTCCTACTTTCCCTTTTTCATTTAAATTAACTACTTTGATTGTAAATTTTAAATGAAAAATGACTTATGTTTGTTTGTGTTTAAAATTTTTGCAAAATACTTACTTATAATTTTCATCAAATTTCTATTGATATTATGACATTTAATTCGAAAATACTCATTAAATTCTTTACAAAAAAAAATATATTTTCATTTATTTCTTCATTTAATTTATGTTGAAAAATTAATTAAAAAAATATGTGTTCAAATGTTTATTATAACTAAATCCTTATCAACCTATTTATGAATTTTTATTTTATTCATAGAGTAATTTAAAATGACCCATTAAAACTGAAAAATTATTTTTATAGATTTTATATTTTATTTTTGATTGAATCATAAAGCTTAAAAGATTTATTTCAATTAAAAAATAAGGAAAAATAACAAATTAATTTCACTTGTTAAAAACTAATTTTTTTAGTTTTCTAATATGACCATAAGAACTATTATTTAATCAAAAAATAACTGTATGATTCAAAGTAAAGTCTATTTACAAATCATTGAAGAAATTTTTCAAAGTAAATTAATTATTTCTCAAACATAAATAAATAAAAAAAATATGATAATTTTTTATTATGTTGCTAAAAGCTAGTATGATTAAAGAACCTGAAAAGATAAATGATGTCAATACTGATAGAAATTTTGGATAAAATAAATTACATTGATAATTCTTAATTATACAAAAGATATTAATATTAATTATATTTGAAAGATTTTGTGCTTTTGGCCATGAAAAAAGCCATATTAATTTATTTATTTATTGGTGTTGATAGATGATAAAATAATAGTATGTTGTTATTTATTTAAGTTTTATTTTAAGGAGAAATTTATTTTTATATTTTATTATTTGAAGAGAAAAACATATTCTTTCCTCAACGTCTATCTGCTTTTTGTTTTCTCTTACCAGAGAAAAGATGCTTAGGCATTTTTATAGCAATACTTCTGTCAGCTTCACCAGCCATACCAGACCAAGTCTTTTCGATCTTGAATTTAAGTCTTTGCATAGCTTTATCAGCAGGAGTTAAGATAGGATTGGGATTGATACCTTTAGATCTTGATCTAGAAGCAGATCTTTATTTCTTTTCTAATTTCTTTTCAATTTTCTTTCTATCACTTACGGTTTCATCTTCCATGACATCTTCATCATCATCTTCAATGTCCTTTTCATTTTTAATTTGATCAAGTAATCTTCTGGGTTGTCTTTTGGCAAGAACTCTTTATTCAAGCTTAGTAGAATCAATACCTTTAATTATAAAATTTATAAATTAATAAAAATCAAGTATTGTAAAATGTCTTCATTAACTAATTGAATTAAAAATAATTATATTTACCTTTAGATTCAAGATCCTTTTTAACTTCACTTAAAGGTTCTTTGTGAACATGGGCAGTAGTGTGTCTCTTTAACTTGTGTTCAATTTTAATTAACTTTTACTTGGATTAAACAATTTCATGAGCTTCATAATATTCATCAGGTAAATCACCATCGCTTTCTTCACTCATATCTCCCTTTTCAGCTCTAGCTTTTTCAAGCATTTCTTCTTCCCTTTCAAGTTCTTCGAGCTTTTCAAGAATATCAGGATCAACGTAATCAGCAATATTTTTACCATCCATAATTTCAGGGATGACATCATACTTCCAATCAGGATTAGCTAAATCGAAGTGTTCTTATAAGGGGAAGTTGAAGACACCAGCACCACCATGTTCTTCTTGGATTTCCTTGAGAGTAGGCTTTTCATTCTTAACACCTCCCTTAACTGATTCTGGGATAACAGGAGCTCTTGAAACACTGGTTTGTCTTACTTTAGTAGGTTTAGCGACATGTAAACCTCTTAAAATTTCTTCTTCTCTCTTTAATGCTTGGTTACCACCTGAGAGTTATTCAATTTTTTAACCATCACGATGCTTTAAGAGAGTTTCGCAAGCTTGGACCTTGAGGGTTTCAATACCTTCACCTGTTTTATTGGACATTTAAAGAAGAGTGACACCTTATTCCTTAGCAGTGTTGTTAAGGATATCCTTATTTTCTTGGGTCAGATCGTCGAAAGATTTCAGATCAGACTTACTAAGGACGATGCAAAGAGGTTTATTCTTGAAGAGAGGCTTAATTGAGTTGAATAAACTAACTTATTGCTCAATACTGTAGGAACATTATTCAGATAAATCAATAAAGAAGAGAATGCATGCCTTCAAGTGAGCTAAAGCAGTAATACTTTACATTTCAATTGTGTTACGTTATTCCAAAGGATGATCGAGGATACCAGGTGAATCAATAACCTACCATCTAACGTTTTAGTAATCAGTATGACCAACGTAAAGAGATTGGGTAGTGAAAGGATAACTTTGAACTTCAACGTTAGCCTTAGTGATTGAATTCATAAAACTACTCTTACCAACATTAGGGTAACCAGTAATCATCAAAGTTCTTTCAAAGGGGTTAACTGAAGGCAATCTTGCTAAATGCTTTCTGACTTCTTCCAAATAATTTAAGCTGCTATTCAACTTCTTGATGATTGTGCAAATTCTACAAAATATTAGAAAAAAAATATTTTAATTGAAATAGAACATAAATAATTTGAGTTCTTTTCATGCTTAACTAGTCTAAGAGGTATTACTCATGACCAATTAAGTTTAGGTAAGATTTATAATTGTTTATGGGTTATTTTCACTCTGTTTTTGTTAACTTGTATGTAGGAGTTAATTATTAGTCTTCACAAAATTAACTTTTCAAAAATTGATTTAAGCATGAAAAGAAATCAAGAAAATGGATCAAAGCATTATGAAAGAATAAGCTCTGTAATCAGATTAAGTGAAATAAATTACCTTCCCAAACAAGCCTTCTTCAATTGCTTGCAACGATAGAGAGAGTCACCATACTTAATAAGTCTAACGTAATCAGTGCAAATGTTATCAACCAAGTTCATGCAAGAATGAACATGACCTAAGGCAAGCTTGTAGTGATCTTTATCATAAAGAACATTGAATAAATCAGCGAAGAAAGGGTGGATGTCGTCCAATTTAGGGAAACCATTCAAAATGTCATTGAATTTTTCATGCATAGTATCTTAAGTGAACTTAATCTTACGCATATAGAAACCTCTAATACGACCAATAGAATAGCCGGGATGAACAACAGTAGGAGTCTTTCTTTAAGTCTTGGAAAGGACAATGTTAATCATGTCCTTGGAAGGAGGAATAGTCTTGATACCCTTAAAAATATACTACATTTCTATGCTTTTTATTCTAAAATTGTATTTTAATAAATCTATAAAATTATATATCTATTTTGATTGTTTTAAAAATCTTTTTTTGATTTGTAAGGACTAAGCTTTCAATCAAATTCCTATATACCAAGTTATACAATATTCTTCCTTTATTTTGATTTCATTTGCATTATTTTTTTAGCTTTCAATAGGCCTACTTTCAGCCTTATATTTCAACTCTTTTTTATTTGTACTTTTACCGACTAAATTAAAAATTATTCTTATTTCTATTTGCTTCAATTGCTCCTATATCCTACTTTCATTTATTATCAATAAATGCATCACTTCAAAATCAATCCTTAGCATTTTTTTTGAATTAAATTTTTACAAAATAATATATTTTTTTAAAAACCAAATTTACCTTTCAAATTTTGTCAGATTTAATTTAATAATTAAAATTACTTAAGTATCTTACATATTTATTTTTATATTTCATTTTGTTCCCTTCTTTTATTTAATCTCCTTCAGGATCCTTAATTTTGTTGTCGGCCATACTAAGGTGAAAACACCGGATCCCATTCGAACTCCGAAGTTAAGCGCCTTAAGGCTGGGTTAGTACTAAGGTGGGGGAC
>JH720313.1:752644-764483 GCA_000231825.2 Tetrahymena elliotti 4EA | reverse complement strand
GGATCCCATTCGAACTCCGAAGTTAAGCGCCTTAAGGCTGGGTTAGTACTAAGGTGGGGGACCGCTTGGGAAGTCCCAGTGTCGACAACCTTTTTAAATTTTTTGAGTTTTCAATTTGAAAAAAAGTAAGTAAGTATTAGAATATTTCTTTAGAATTTTGTATTGTAGGATTTTAGATGATAGATAGATAGGCAGATACAAGAGAAGAAAGAAACAATACAAGAAGATATACACAAAAGCAAACATGTATTCTAAGAAACGGTTAAGATTGAAAATAATTTACACAATTTTAGAGAGATGATTTATTTATTTTTAATTTAGTTGGTTTTACTATAGGAAGGAAGTCTTTTAAATAATTATATCTTTAAAATATAAATTAATTGGTTTCACTCATTTCCAAATTAGAAATTTAGTACTGTCATAATGAGAGAAGGTAGCAAGGAAACTTTTTCTATTAATTGGCATTAAATAGTAATCTGAAACAACCTGAATTTAAGATATCTCGTTAGATTTTTTATCTAAAACGTATAAAAAGTAGTCTTAGTATTCATTTAAAAATGACCCTATTAAATAATTTTTATCAAAAAGCATAATGCTAATAAACTATGCATTCATGCAAGGGCGAGGCCAATATTCGTTTTTAGGATAGCCATCATACTCAAGGATATTGAGAATGTTCATACCACTTTAAGAACTGATGAGATATTAAGCTGCATCGATACAGCACATTATTGACTTTTTAGGATTTTAAACTCTAAGGTTATCAACCTTAAATATTTATTAATTAAGCTTCCAATTAACTACTTCTATTTATTAAGAATCATATATAGCTATTAGATCAGGATGCATTTTTAGAGGCCAAATCATTGAAACCACTTGCTTATGCTTTACATTAAGAGAACAAACTAAATCTAATTTAGAATAGATATTGATTTGTTAAGAGCCTTTGTAGTAAATGCAAAATTGGTGCTGAAGTAATTGAAATATTGAATATTTAGTATGTTCAATATCAATTTCATTGACTAATTCATAATTTAAATCAATATCCTTTACAAATAATATTTTATTATGAGTCGTAAGTACAGACTACCTAGAAGTTATTATCCTTATTTCCATCACATTTTGTAACTATATTTACTTAATTATCCTTCTACTTTTTATATTTATAATAATGATGCGGTTTAATTCCCAACTAATTGCATAAATGATTCCTTTTCGCACCATTATAATGCTATCAAAAACAATAAAATAATTTAAATAAATTCCTTTCCTAAAATTTCCTTTTAACCCTTTCACATTCAGTAAACACTCTAATGAATTATTTTCATTCATCCTTGACGAATTTAGCTAACTTCAAACAAACTTGAATATTGTTTTAGAGAAACTTGGTCTAAAACAATTACTTACTTTTTGATAATAAAAAACAATCAGAATTAAATGTTATTGTTTTAATCATTAGATTTACTTTAGTTAATTGATAGCAATTATAGGATTATTCAAATAAATATATAGAAAAGAAGTTTTCTAGATTTAGGAAATATTCATAATACATTCTGACAAAATTTAAAGTTTTTTGGATAAAAAAATGGGAAATTTTTTAAAAAAAGAATCCAATTAAAATGTAATTAGCATTAAATATTTATTAATAATATTACTTAGTGTTTTAAAAAATTGTTAAAATAATTTTATTTTAATAATCAAAAATAAGAAAGTTGAATATTAAGATTACATTTTTGAAGATATTAAATAAGAAAAGATATTAAATATTAGTGTTATGTAATGCATTTTTTTAATTGAACATTTAAAAAGTCAAAAATTTTTAGTACTTATTATAAGCAACAATTGAACTTAAAACCACAATAAACTACATAGAGAGTTTCTGAAATATTAAAAAAATATGAAAATTGTTTTCTTGAAGAATTTAATTTTAATTTTAGGTAAATAAAAAATGTGAATTGTTAAGATCTAATCTTTTTTAATTAACATAAGTAAATTGATTTATAATCGAAAAATTGATTACTTGAAGCTATCATCAAGACAGCAATAAAATTTAAGAAAAATCTTTTTAAATTTAGGTATTTAATTTATTTTTTTTAAAATATAAAATGTAGCTATTTTACTGATTCCTGATTAGATTGATTACTTTTTTTATTATTTTTGGAGTATTTTGATAAAAAACAACAATTTAGCCTAATCATATCTAATTATCAAAAAACAATAATTTTGTGCAAAGGATTTTTAATTGTTAATTATTAAAGATTATAATTATGAAATTATTTTTTTTCTAGATCTAATAAATTCGGATTCAAAGAAATTAATATTCTACTGAATAATTTCTTCTAATATACGAATTAATTAGAAATAATTAAATTATAATTAGGGTATTTTTATTTATCAAATGGCTAAATTTATCTTTGATTTTTAAATTTATAGAGATGCAATTGGAAATAAGGGTTTGATTAGATTAACTTAAACAATTAGTCAGTAATCTTCATTAAAACTACTCTCTCTTACTATTTTGTAAATTTAAATATTTTGAATAATAATTACAAATAATTAGTGTTTATTTTTCTGTAAATTAATTAGACCATGTAGGATAGAAAATGATGGATTTATTTTTCTTGTAAGCAAAATAGTTAATCTATAAGAACTTGAAACTCTTGATTTTCAGATTTTGTAAATATAAATTATACTTATTAAATTAATTTAAAATTAAAAAATAGGTTTTCATATCTAATTAATGAGGGTATTCTATTCTTTTTTGAATAATTGAAAAACATCAGAAAACTCAAATAAGTTAACTTTTTAGGAGAGTAATTTTTAAAATATATAAATATTTGATAAATAAATAATTGCTATAAAAGAATTAACATTGATGAATCAGATCATTTAATTAGCTAGAGTATTAAAAATTCAAAATAACTAGTTTTTATGCAAGTAATAACTCAAGAATTTTCAAAGAGAAATCTAATTTATTGTTTATTAGCAGCTAAAAAAGCTCCTAGATTAGTTTGTTTGGAGATAATGAACATAGTAGTGTGTTTAGAAGAGGTTTGAGGTACTTTTTTAAATCAAATTAAAGAAATTCAATTATTTCATCATAAACACTAAAATACTAATTACCAAAATATCCTTTATTAAATTCTTAAAATTCAATTTGGAAAAATCCAATCTATTTTTTTTATTATATATGGTGCTTTAATAAAAGAAATGAGATTTCATCTTGTTAATTTTTTAAATTAAACATTAATCTTATCAAACTTTTGAATTTATAAAAAATTACTTTCAGTTATTCTTTTTAATAGTCTAAGATTTAAATTTATTTGGTTTTAATCAGATTTATTTAATTTTTTTTATTAATTAAATATTTATTAATAAAATCAAGCAGTAACTTTTAAAAATTTAATAACTTAGCAGATAAATTAAATGAAAAA
Organism: Tetrahymena elliotti 4EA; assembly: GCA_000231825.2. NCBI lineage: Eukaryota > Ciliophora > Oligohymenophorea > Hymenostomatida > Tetrahymenidae > Tetrahymena > Tetrahymena elliotti. The sequence continues at coordinate 761,049 of JH720313.1, read as the reverse complement.
AACTTTATTTTGAATTTTAAGCTTTACCATTAATAATTATTTTTTTGATATTTAAAAACCTATCCCAATTAATTTTTTTATTTCTTACATTTTTATGTTTTTGTATGAAAAATTCTTTATTTATATTTTGTTATATTTTTATTATGTTTAAAAAAAAAGAAAGAGGTTTATTTTAGTTTTCTTTTTCCAATAGTAATAATAAATAAAGTTATTAAAAAGAAAAGAAAATTTAATATTTTTTTTTTAATTTTAAGGGTTTATAAATTGCTTAAATTTTGATCTTAAGCCAGCTCATTACATTATGTTTTAAATCAAAGATGCATAAGCTGTAAAAACAAAAATAAGTCAAAAATTTTGAATAAAAAGATGAGAATTTATTGAGAATAGTGGAATTTTCTTATTTTGTAGTAGGAATTAAAATGAAAAAATTTTATTTATTTTTTTAATATCTCAAAATTTAATAGAAATAAAATTTTATTTTCTAAAACTAATTAAATTGTTTTTAGTGTATTAATTACTTTAAGATTTTATTAATCTTTTTTTTCTATTTTTGCAAGGCTAATTATTTATTTACCATCAAGCCTGCTGTCAGCAAAAAAACCAATCGAACAAAAATATTTTTAAATTAATATTGCAAGATATATAAATTCTATTTTTAATGAATGCACTATTTTTATGAATAGAACCTAAAAATAAAAATTAATTTTACAATTAAAAATCATTTATTATTTAATTATTTTGTTGAGTTTAATTTGTCAAAACTATTTCAAAATTTAAATTTATTCTCAATTGAACATTTTTTTTACAGACATAAAACTATTTCCCTCAAATTAAAAAAATATATTACTAAAAAACTATCTAACTATTAATATTTTTTTCAAAGTTTCTAAGTAGGATTAAATCTAGAGATTTTGAAGTGATTGTATGGATTTTATTTAGTTTAAAGAAGTTCATTTGCCATCTAACCTATAACAGAACAAAACTTAAATCCATGTCCACTGCATGGACTAAGGATAACAATATTGTTATTTTGAGGATGAAAATCGATGATGAAATGGCCATCTGGAGTGTGAGTGTAGAAGCAAACAGCTTTCTTTGCTATTTTACTCTTGGAGATAGAGGGTATAAATGTAGATATTTTTTCTTGAATTCTTTCATAAAGAGCATGGTCTTAGTCATAATTAATATCACTTGAAGTTTTGTAGTATGGGCCTTCTTTATGTAACCCTACTTTAACTCCTGTATTAAAGGCATTAGGGAATCCATAAACTTGTTTATCCTTTTCATATTCTACTAAATAGCAGGGAAGTTATCCTAATTTTTTATCAGAATCATCATTCTCAAACCAAGCTACTGATTGCTTTTGTATTGCAAGAGGAAGATTTAACTCTTTTACAAAATCGTTTTCCCATAATCCAGCACTTATAATTAATTATTTAGACACGAATAAACCTTAACTTGTATTGACTTCGATTAATCCATCTTCTTATCTAACTTTTTTAGAAATCGCTTTAGTTCCAAATAAAGCTCTTGCTTGTGGATTCTTTTTAAGAGCAACATCAATGTGTGCTTTAATTATTCTTTCAGGATATACTAAACCTGCAGTCTCATCATACAAAGCGATAAATCCTGGAGGGAGATTCCATGCTGGGACTCTTTCCTTTATCGTCTCATTTGTATAGATTTTGTATGGCAAGTTATATTTATCTGCACTTAATTTAGAATCTACTATAGTAGAAGAATCAGGTGTACCAACCATCAGACATCCTATTTTCTCATATAACTTCTATCCTGTTTCCTTTTCTAATTCTTAAAATAGTTTAGCAGATTTCTATGACATAGGAACATAAAATGGTCCTTCATGATATGCTTCACGAATGATTCTTGTTTCTCCATGAGAGGAACCTTTATTATGAGCTGCCTCATACTATTCAATACCTAAAACTTTTTTACCCTATTTAGCTGCATGATAAAAAGATGCAGACCCCATAGCACCCAAACCTAACACAATAATATCGTAAATTTATTAACTCATATCTGAAATTATTCGTATATGCTTTATATATGCTTTAATTAATAATAATCTTAATTTATTGATTGGATTTCTTATTTATATATTGTTTCCAGGTACATAAATTATTCTTTTATTGATTCAACTTATATCAAAGATTCTATTTATTATCTAGTAACACACCTCTTTTATTAAGATATTCTTCACTAAATAAATTCATTGATAAAATTGACGTATTATTTTATAAAAATATCTAATATTCATTTTTAAGATATTTTTTTTGTCCTCATAAATCAATAACTAATTAGTAAATTAAAATTCATAAATAAAATCAACACAATTTCTTTAATATATAATTTCATTTATCATCAAAACAAATATTTTTCAGGTATTTCAGAAAAAAATTTTAAATTCTCGACAAAAAAATAATTTTTCTAAAGTTGCTTATGTAATAAAAAACAAAATATTTTCAGATATTGAATCGTATTTAAAAATTTTAAAATCCATCTTTAAAGTCTCAAAAATAAGTATGTAACACTTATTTTTTAATATTGAGATATTCAAAGAATCTCATTAATTAAAAAGGATTATTTAATTTATTGAATTTCTATTTTATTCATGTTAAACAAACCAATATCTTTCTTTGTATTTTAAAAAATTAATAAATTTGTTAAAAATTTGCATATCAAAAAGAAAACATTGAAAAAATTGTTAAAAAACAACATTTATTTGATCGTTTTATCAAGTAACTAAAAATTAAAAATAGATAAATATATTAATAATTTTTTTTGAAAAAATAAGATATTATTATTTATCTTTTTTAAATTCAAATAAAACAAATTAACTATTTTGAATTTTTTAATTTCTCAATAAAATAGAAAGAAAGATTATCTTGTAATAGTATCCAAGTTTAGATTATTTCAATTTATTTGAGCTTTGTAAAAGGTAACATTTTTATCCTAGATAAATAAATTTAAAATAGAAAAGTTGAAAGAAAAGATGTTGCTTTAATTTGAAGAATTTGAAATTAGTTTAAAATTAAAAAGAACTTTTAATTAAAATATCACAAATTAAAAAAATTTAATATTTTTTAAATATGATTAATCTAAAGATATTAAAGAATGCTATGTCTTGCTTGGGGGAATTAAATATATGGTAGTGAATAAATAAGTTTAAAAATTCACTAAACAAAAAACCTTATTTAAGTATTAGTTAAATGAATTACTAATTAATAACAGCATGATTGGTGAAGAAATTAGAAAATTGATAGTTGAAATTGTTGCAAAGAAAAATATTAAAAATTTCTAAAACATAACCTACTTTTAATTACAAAAGTATTTGGGCTAATAAATGCAATTAGAGTTAAATGAATAACATTCAAAAGTGTTATAATCTTAATTTAAATATTGGGTTATTTATTTATTCATTAAACATTTCTTCTTTACTTATTATTTGAAGGCAGTAAAATTTGTTATTCCTTTAAGAAATTATAATTAGAGTGTAATTTAATTTTACAAGAAGAAAATAAATAAGTAAATTAGTTTGGAAGGATAAATAATATTTAATTGAGGAATATCAAACAAATATTATCTAAAGAATCTCAATTTAAAATTAAATTATTTCATTCTTTTGTTTTTTATTTTCTTTAAAAATTAGATTATTATAATATTAAGTCAGATAAAATCTAATGTAAAATATACTTCCAACCAAAATATTTAGGTTATTTATTTTTTTCTCAATAATTAAAAATCTACTTCTAAGAAAATTTTTTTATTTTTATTTAATTAAAACAAAGAAACTAAATATTTTTTACTATTTTTCATTTAAATGATGAGTAAAATATTTTAGAATTAAGTAAGGATAGTAAAATATAAAAAAAATAAATTAAGCGATAAAATTACTCTTCTAAATATCCAATTTTTAGTTCAAATAAAAATGGAGAAATACTAATGATGCCATACTGATTTTAAAATAAGAAGTTTCTTTATTAACATGATGAATTAAGAAAAGATAGATAAATAAATAAAAGATGCAATTCAATTAATACTAAACCTAAAACTAAATAGGAAGAAGAAATTTAATATTTGGATATCAAAAAACATTTAAATTTGATAGTTTTATTTATACAATTATGATTGAGTATCATCAGATAAATTTTCCACAATAGAAGACCTGCTTTCTTATATAAATGGCTAAAAGATAATTCTATTGTAAAATCTCTTTCAAATTAGATATTTTTATTTTCAAATCAACAAAACTGATGAAATAATTAAATATTATTGCTATTTATGCCATTTAATAGAAAATTTAAGTTTTTAGAAATGTTAGTTATTTACACACAAACATTCAAATTTAAAGAATATATAATTTATATGAATACATTATAAATCAATCAAAATTATATTAAGAAGCCAATTAAAGCAGTAACTGACACAGCTAAAATTTTAGCTGATACAGATACTTTTTTTCCAGTAAGACATTCATAAAGTTTACCTTCAACTTTATTAAGATTAGAAGAATTTGATTTGCAAGTTTAGAAGACACACTTTTCAATAGCAGCATAATTAGTCAAATCTTAGAGAGCTTATGCACATTTAGAGGATAAGCATTATGCTTAGGAAAGGAATGCAGGTTACCATTAATCGGTTAATTATTATAATTCTGGAAGTGCACACAAAACCATTTACTATAATAAAGGATCGTTTTTAGCAATACATTCGACAAATTATTCTAACTATTCTAAGAAAGGTTAATAAATTATTTAACAACGTTAGAAACAAGTAAATATTAATTCAAAATTCCCTTCTTAGATGCTAGTCATATCACAATTATCTGATATGCATTTATTAGTCATAGCTAATTCTGCTTAGCATGAAGGATCAGAAACACCTTAGCATGTAAATTATGGATGGCAAGTACTAGCTTGAGCTAATGCTAACAAAGAAATGAGCAATAAAGTAATTTAAACAAATTTCATATCTTCTTTTTTATTTTATTTTATTTAGCTTATTTTAATTAAATAATAATACTCAAAAAATAGGTATCTCCAATTTTAAATATTACCCACAACTTATTAAGAAGATACTATTATTAGGCACTGCATAATCATATTTCAATTAATATTATCAGTACTTTTCAGAAAATCAAATTTAATCAGAAAGAGGAGATCACATTACAGAAGTAAATTAATCAATTCTCAAAATAATAAAAAATATATAATAAGTCATTTTAATTTGAGATTTATTTCTAAATCACTTGATTTTCTGTAAAGGTTTAAATAAAAATGTCAAATCCACATTTAAGATCTTCTAATAAGGAATTTAATCAAAAAGAGGAAATTTTTTGATTTTGCTTGTTTTCTTGTTTTTAATTGGTATCTTTTAGGATAAGGAAAAATACAATTTTAATTAAATAAATTTCGGATACGATCCTTTAAAATCAATATTTTGCAATTTAATTAACTATCATGAGGAATTATGGTTTTGAAAGTTCAATTCTGGATATTTATCACTACAAACAAGTTTATGATTTTTTTGTAATCATATAGACATTTTTTTTGTTTAAAATTTAAATAAAATTCTAAATTATCATTTTAATTTAATTGACATATTGATTACAATTATTAGAACACATGCAAATGTTTTTTGTCAAGATTTTTTCTAAAAAATTGACTTAATTTTATCTTACAATTGAGCTTTATTCAATTTTTTTCTTACTTTTGGCAAATATTAATTTAGCTAATTGAATATTACATTTTTAATCACTTATAGTCATCAAAAATAACAGTTTACAATATATTTACAAATTTTAACTTATATAACAAATAAAACATTAATTAATTTACTCACTAAATGTAATAGCATCACATATTTAAGAAAGTAGATATTATATTTATTCTTTTTAAATTAGATTTAATATCAAATAAAAAAAAACTATAATAAGTCTTGTTATAACTGTATGTAGCCTTTATAGGCAGTACCCTAGGGTACTATACATATATATATATGTCAAATAAGGTAATTTCTTTTGTAACAATAGAATTATAAAAAAGATGATTAAGAAACATATTTTTAAATAAATAGGTTGGAAAGTTAAAATTCAAAAAATAATCTAAATTAGGGACTCCGATAATTTGTCAAATTTATTTTTTGAATTATCTATTTCATCAAAAATTTAAACTGTTATTAAACCTTAAAATACTTTGTTTAATGACATATTATGCTTAATACGTATTTTATTTTATTCTTAAGTAAAAGTCTTTTTATGATATTTTACAAACATCCGTTTTTCTTCAGTCAATTTCTTTTTAATTAAATTAATCTCCTGCCTATTTTTCATTTTAGGTATTTATACTAAGTGAAATAGGAGCTTAAAGTTAAGGTGTATATTAAAAGTGAGGTAGAGAGGGAACTTTATATTCATACTCACCCATTGATTTTATTCATCAATTTTCTCTCTTACTTAATCAAAACTAATTTGGCTTAAATTTGATTAATTCATTTCATAGCATAAGAAATAATTTGTTCCAAATTTTTTTTTTTGACTATAAAATTTCTTTGAAATAGGAGGAATTATTTACAGATGCAGATGTAATTTATTTAATCAAACTAGAGGAGATTGAGAGATAGATATCATATCAAAATTTTGAGAGAACAATTCAATAATTTTTAATATCATAATTTTTGTTAATATCATTCTCATCTTAAATTATTATGGGATTATCTTTTATAATCAAATTAAACTAAAAGCAAATAAAGTGGATGTCATCATAAACTCTAATAATATAATCTTTCTCGTGTAATTTGGTAGGTATTCCTTCCAAAATTACAACACCATTTTTGTAATCATAAGGCAACCAGCTAGGTAAAAAAAGATATTTTGATATAGATAAACTCTTTTATACTGGATATTTAGTAGTTTTCTCAAAAACATGCAGCATCCTTTTTCTACCTTTTCATAAGCTTCAATTGATATAACTTAGTTTTTTTCAAATGGAAAGACTCCCCAAAGCATTTTAATATGCTTTTTGGATTAGCTTTCTTAAAGCAAAAACTGATGAATGTTTTTATAGTAACTAGTATGCACTGAGAGTTTTCTTATCATTCTCTATTAAGAATCTCATTAAAACAGCTTTAAAACAATAATAAAACCTACTTTTTTCATTTTGCAACTCTTTAGCATAACTTTAGATTTCATATGCTTACAAATTGAATTAAATAACCAAATTTTCTTAAACAATAAGATTAAATAATTTATTCATTTTAAGCTCTCCATATTCATCTTTAATCAAATATTTAATGAAAGCGCTTATTTTATTTTCTGAATTTTATAAGCAAAAATTTTTTAGAATTGAGTTTATTTAATAATTTGAATCATTTAGCTTTGAAGAATAATGACTCATATCTTCATTTGATTTAAATATGCTTTATTTTATATTCTTATCTTTTTTACTCATATAATTTTGAGAGGTCTAAAGCTCTTTAGTTTTATTTGCTGTATCATAATTTCTCTATTTTACTTGGCTTTTATTTTTTTTTATTTAGCATATCACAAACATAGCACGTTTTAACTCCTAAAACAAAATTAAAATAGAAGACAATCAAATAAGCTTTTAAAATAGTTAAAAAATATAAATATTGAAAACGTAAAATTACCCAAGTAAATGAATCTTAATAAGCTTATTTAATTAAAACAAAATAAAAAAAATTTTAAGGTTAGGAACTTAGGCAAAATTTAATTCAATTTATTTTTTATTAAGAATTTTTAAAAAAATAAAGTAAATAAATATAAAATCAAAATAGACTAAATATTCATTTAAATATTTAAAAAAATTAAGAATGAATTAAACTATTAAAATATTAATGATAGCTATATATACCTATTAAAAGTATTAAATATTAAAATTTATAAAAGTGATAAGTACTCATAAATACTTATTTTCTTCATTTGTCATTTAAAAACATATTATTAAATTTTTTATTGAATTAAGTTGTAACAACTATTTAGACTCAAGTCAAAAATATCTAGAAATTAATATCAAAAAATTAAAGTTAATATATTTTAATCAATTAAATCTGTTATTTGCTAAGTTTTACATCAAAAAATTATTTTTATAATTTAAAAGTTATTGATTTAATAATAATAAGTGCATCATAAAAAAACAATTAAAATACAAACTAAATTAGGTTAAATATTTTATTAAAAATATTTTTTTATTTATTTTAATTGGAAGCTTAGAGTTTTCTTCAGAATTTTTTTTATGGCATTATTAAAGCTTCTTTAGGCAGTTTATTTGGAATACATCCTTTTTAGATCAAATCATAGGCAAATTCAATAAATGTATTTTTATGATATCTATAGTGAATATTTAAGTCAATCATTGAAGGAGTATTAT
>JH720313.1:735531-747042 GCA_000231825.2 Tetrahymena elliotti 4EA | reverse complement strand
TTAAAAAATTTTAATAAATGTCTTTAGAAAAAATGAAAAACATAAAAATTTAAATAGTAATCATCAATTCAATACAACAATTTCATATTTAAAGAAAGAAATTTCAACAAATTTTTATCCCAAATTATGAAAAAATATTATCAATATTTTTCACAGAACTGGATAGTTTATTTTAAAAAGTTCGTTCTTGAATTAAACATTTTAAAAAACTTTCACTCTCAATATTGTTTAGAGTACAATTAAAATTAATTTATTTGAATAGATGTCAATTAGGATAAATAACTGTTATCGATAAAGACTAAAAATGAATTTATATTAGTATGGAAGTAGAATAAATAAGTTTCTAAAAATTTTTAAAAATAAAGTTGCTTTAATAAAAATATGAGTAAAAAAAGCATAAAGTATTAAATCTTGTATATCTTAAAAATCTTCATTTTAAATATTAAAATGTTTTTAATTATTATTTAAGTTTTTAAAAATAAATGATAATACTAGAGGATTAGGCTTTTTTATAATAAATATTCAAAGCAAGACTAACCCTTAACTTGAAAATTACTAACTACATTATTGTTCATCGAATGTTCTTGCTTCATAATATTACAATTATGCTTACATGATAGATAGATCTAAAGGTTTCTCTATTTTAGATACAAGCGTTTTTCCAGTTATCAAAATTATTTCTACAATAATCTTTTAAGGAAGAGGTTTTTTTGGTCAATTATTAAATAATGAAGACTACATAATTATTACATTGAACAATAAAGGAATGATGATTTTAATAAATATGCAAGACAAATTTCTCCCTTAGATCATTAGCTAAGCAAATTATCTTACTTACAATGCAGCAGGAATATTTATGTGTAAAACTATGAATTAGATTTTTGTTATGATCTAATTGGCAGTAGTAATCTCAATATTCTTTAATAAAATATGATTTTAATTAAGACTTAAATTCCATTAGACTCTACCTCCTTTGCTTATAAAGCAAAAGACTTAAATGATTTAGCTATCATAAATTTATAATCATTATCAGCTATATTTAAATATAATAGATTCAAATGGCTCAATCAGTGAAAATTATGATTTCTTTTAAAAATTAATATTAGAAAGTTAAATAATGAATTAAATTTCTGATCTTTCATCAAATAAAAAAAGCCTAAGTGAAGTGGAAATAAAATAATTAACTCAAAAAATAAGTATAACTCTAAAAAAACATTTTACATAAATCCTTTCAGATTTTATGTCATTTCATCAATAAAATTTGACAGACAATCAATACATATTTAAATTAATAACAACTAATTTTTTAGAACTTAATGTTCATACTCTGTTATATAATAAAAGTGCTTATTTCCATAATTCTCTTACCTCAGTCACTACATTAGGTTATGATTACCATTTTTTGAACAAACTAATGGTTAAATTTTAGAAAATTTTCTCCATAAAACCCCACTTAAACAATTATTTAGGTAAAATTTAATCTTGTGGTTTGGATAGAACAGATAAAATTTTTTGTTTTAAATTTGAACTTAAGACATAATGCTAATACATTACTATCTAATAAAAACAAAAAAATTCTAGTTTAAATTCTCAAGAAAATGAAAGAGATAAACAATTAAACTTGGTTATTGAGAAGTTTTAAAAACTAAAAAGATTAGAGTCAAGAATTAAATATCTTATTTTTAATGAGTAAATTTAAGCTGTATTTTAATAAAATGAAAAATAACAATATGATATTAGAAGCCAATAAGATAGGAAAGGTATCAATTAATTTTTATAATGGGTAAAATATTTTAGAATCAAATAAGGATAGTAAAAAATATAAAAAAATAAATTAAAGGATAAAGTTACTCTTTTAAATATCCAATTTTTAGTATAAATAAAATTGGAGGATTACTAATAATACAATACTGATTTTAAATAATTAGTTTATTTTATTATCTTAATAATTGTAAATAGTTAATTGAACGCAAAAAAATAGACCTTTAAATTTTTCCCTTCTGTAATTAATTTTTATTGATAAAAATATTTTATTCACATATTTTTTTAGTTTTAGAGTTAATAATTGATTTTAAGAGCTTGGCAAGCTTTGGTTATTTTAAATAAAACAAGAAAAATCTACATGATATTTAAACTTAGTTAATAAAGATAAATTATAAATTATTTTTTTAATAAAATAGATCTATCTTTTAATTTTCATCATTAAATGAATTTATTTAGCTTTTCTAGATACCATTAGCAATATATTTTAGGATAGGCTAAATTATTTCAAATTAACAAAAGATAAAAAAATAAGTAAAAGAGGCAATACAAATAATACTAAAACTCACAACTAAATAGAAAGAAAAAGTTTAATAGATAGGTATTAAAAAACATTGAAATTTGATATTTTTATTGAAAAAAATTCTGATTGGGTATCATTAGATAAATTTTTCACAATAGAAGACCTGCTTTCTTATGAATGACTAAAAGATAATTCTATTATAAAATCTCTACAAATTAAATATTATAAAATTTCAAAAAATCAAGAAAATCAAAAGATATTTTGGTCTATTTTTAAACTTTAAGTTTTATAAAATTATATTTTTACAAAAGTATAATAAAAAACTAGTATTATTTTTAGGATAAGACTAATTAATTTAAAAATAACAACATTTAGAATTAATGTAAAATAACAAAAAAATATTCTCAAGTTGTAGATATTTATTAAAATTTATGAAATAATTCAGAACTATTACTATTTATGGCATTTAAAGATAATATAAAATTTAAGTTTTTAGAAATGTTAATTATTTACCACACAAAAATTAAAAAAATATATCATTTATATTAATATCAATCAAAATAATACTAAGAAGCCAATTAAAGCAAAAACTGAGGTGGCTAAAATTTTAGCTGATACAGATACTTTTTTTGTGGTAACACATTCATAAATTTTAGCTTCAGCTTTATTAAGATCAGAAGAACTTGAACTGCAAGTTGAGAAGATACACTTTTCAATAGCAGCTTCATTAGTAAAATCTTAGAAAGCTGATAAACATTTATTGGTTAAGCACTATACTTAGGAAGTTAATGCAGTCTCACATTTTTATGGATTGTTTTTACATGAGTCAAGTGCTGAAGTTGCGCATAAAGCTATTTTTTATAAATTAGGATTGCTTTAAACAATGCAAAGTGCATATTCTCCTAACTATTATTGGAAAGGAGGATAAGTAACTTCACAACTTTTGAAACAAGTAATTGCTGAATCTATATCCCCTGATTAGATTTTAGTCAGATTACAATGATCTTACATGCAATCTGTAATATCACCTAATTTCTCTTAACAGTCATTATCAGTAACATCTTTGCATGTAAATTATAGATTGCAAATGTTAGCTTAAGCTAATGCTAACATAGAAATCAGTAATAAAGTAATTTAGACAAATTTCATATCTTCTTTTATTTGATTTAGTTAATTTTTTAATTAAATAATTATAGTTAAAAATTAGATGTCTTCAATTATTAATAATAGGCGGAACTTATTAAGAAGATATTTATTATTCAACTCATTTAAAAAACTAATTAATTACTTTATATAGAGATTAGGCACTACCTAATCATATTTCAATTATTAATATCAGTGCTTTTCAGAAAATCAAATTTTATCAGAAAGAGAAGATCACATTATAAAAGTAAATTAATTTCATCTTCAATTCTCAAAAGAATAAAAGAAATATCAATAAGTCATTTTAATTTGAGATTTATTTCTAAATCACTTGATTTTCTGTAAAGGTTTAAATAAAAATGTCAAATCCATATTTAAGATCTTCTAATATCGAATTTAATCAAAAATTTATCACCACAAACAAGTTTATAATTTTTTTATAAATTATACAAATATTTTTTTTATTTAAAATTAAAATACAATTATAAATTATCATTTTAATTTAATTGATATTTTAATTATAATTATGAGATAGAAATAACACATGCAAATGTTTGTTGTCAACTTTTTTTCTAAAAAATTTACTTAATTTTATCTTACAATTGCTTAATTCAATTTTTTTCTTACTTTTGGCACATATAAATTTAGCTAATTAAATATTACATTTTTACCACTTAGAGTCATCAAAAACAACAGTTTAAAATATATTTATAAATTTTAACTTACATAACAAATAACACATTAATTAATTTACTCACTAAATATCATATTTTTATTAAATTTAGAAGTTTTTATGTTTTTACTTGCCTTGAAAATACAGAAAGTAGATATTAGATTTATTCTTTTTTCAATTAGATTTAATAATAAATAAGGTAATTTCTTTTATAACAATAGAATTATAAAAAAAGATTATTAAGTTTAAAAATTTTTAAATAAATAGGTTGGAAAATATTGAATAAAACAAAATCTATATTATGCTCAATAATTAATTCTATCGTATTAATGGACTTTAAGAATAGAATTTAGTTACAAAAAATTAGATATAAAATATCGTTTAAACAAAATAAGTTAATAAAAACATAATTCAAAAAATCTGCCAAAAAAGATATTAGTTGTGTTTTTGATTAATGAATAGGGACTCCGATAATTTGTCTATTTTATTTTTTGAATTATCTATTTTCATCAAAAAATGTAAACTGTTATTAAACCTAAAAAAAATTTGTTTAATGGCATATTATGCTGAATACGTACTGAAAGTTTAAAATATATTAGTTTCATTTTATTTTATTCTTTATTATATTTGAGAAATAATTTATTTTAATTTTTAAATTGAAGATATGTCTTTTTATAGTATTTTACAAGCATCCTTTTTTCTTCAGTCAATTTCTTTTTATTTTAATTAATCTCCTGCCTATTTTTCGTTTTAGGTATTTACCCTAAATGAAATAGGAGCTTAAAGTTAAGGCGTATATTAAAAGTGAGGTAGAGAGGGAACTTTATATTCATATTCGCCCATTGATTTTTTTCCTTGATAATTTTATTCATCAATTTCATCAATTTTCTCGCTTATTTAATCAAAATTAATTTAGCTCAAATTTGATTAATTCATTTTTATATCACAAGAAATAATTTGTTCCGAGTTTTATATTTTTGATGAAAAAATTTCTTTAAAATAGGAGGAATTATTTACAGATGCAATTTATTTAATTTAAGGTAGAGGAGATTGAGAGATAGATATCATATCAAAATTTTGAGAGAACTATTATATTTAATTTTAGATATCATAATTATTGTTAATATCATTATCATCTTAAATTGGATTATTTTTTATAATCAAATGAAACTAAAAGCAAATAAAGTGGATGTCATCATAAACTCTAATAATATAATCATTCACATCTAATTTGGTAGGTATTCCTTCCAAAATTACCACACCATTTTTGTAATCATAAGACAGCCAGCTAGGTAAAGAAAGATATTTTGATATAGGTAAACTCTTATACTGGAGATTGAGTAGTTTTCTTAAAAACATGCAGCATCCTTTTTCTACCTTTTCATAAGCTTCTACTGATATAACTTAGTTTTTCTTCAAATGGAGAGACTCCCCAAAGCATTTTAATATACTTTTGGGACTAACTAAATCTAAACCAAGAGCATCAGCAAACAGGACTTCGTATTTTCATTAAAAAATTTTCAAAATGAATTATAATAAAGAAAAAATTTACTTTCTTAAAGCAAAAACGGATCACATTCATATTTTTAGATAGAATAAAACTAATCTTATCTATTCAAACTATTTGGTATAATTTGTAAATATTTTAGTTATTCCATTAAAATATCTTCTTTTAATATTAATTTACAAAAAGCTAACGGAATACCAAATTAATCTAACTCATCAGTTGCAACAACCTCAACATATTTTTTATACCAGTCATTTTTTTGGTATTCACCAATTTTTAGCGAATGTTTTTTTAGTAACTAGTATGCACTGAGAGTTTTCTTATCATTCTTTATTAAGAATCTCATCACAACAGCTTTTAAACAATAATAAAACCTACTGTTTTCATTTTGCAACTCTTTAGCATAACTTTAGATTTCATATGCTTACAAATTGAATTAAATAACCAAATTTTCTTAAACAATAATATTAAATAATTTATTCATTTTAAGCTCTCCATATTCATCTTTAATCAAATATTTAATGAAAGCGCTTATTTTATTTTCTGAATTTTATAAGCAAAAATTTTTTAGAATTGAGTTTATTTAATAATTTGAATCATTTAGCTTTGAAGAATAATGACTCATATCTTCATTTGATTTAAATATGCTTTATTTTATATTCTTATCTTTTTTACTCATATAATTTTGAGAGGTCTAAAGCTCTTTACTTTTGTTTGCTGTTTCATTACTTCTCTGTTTTACTTGGCTTTTATTTTTGTTTCTATTTAGCACATCACCTTTAAAGTTTTTTTTTTTTGTTTTAATTAAATAAGCTTATTAAGATTCATTTACTTGATAATTTTAAGTTTTCAACATTTATATTTTTTAACTATTTTAAAAGCTTATTTGATTGTCTTCTATTTTAATTTTGTTTTAGGAGTTAAATTTGGTTTAAATTAATCTTTTTTAAGTTAAAACGTGCTATGTTTGTGTTTACTTTTAATTTATTGAGAACTTTTATAGGTGCTAGCTTATTTTCTTGAGGAATTTTCCAAAAAATGAGCTAGCAATATTATAGTCTTAATCTAAAATTGCTATTTTTTTTCTATAACTTTAATTTACATAAGCTATTTCAGTAGAGTAGAGAGTTTTATTTTTAAAATAAATATTCATAAAAATTGATCTCTGCTTATAAAAACCAAAGACAAAAACTATAGGTCCTAGTACTTTAACAAGTAAATTCAAAATATAGCTAAAAGGCATCAAATATATTTTAATATAAAAATCTTAAGAATGAGATGTGTATCCATTAGTAGCCTCTAATCTTAGCTCAATTATTTCAAACAAATTATTTGAGGTAGGAGTACCTTATAGACGAAGATTAGAGCTATCAAATTTAATAAAAGAATTTTATGAAAGTTCTATATATTACCCATTTATTTTATGCAGTATTGAAAATGTTAAAGGTACTAAATCTGCATCTAAAAAGGTGTCATTATCAATTTCAATCAAAAATTACTCTTCTATTGAAATTTCAGCCTTAGCATACTATTTATCAACTTAATCTTGAAGAGATTTTTGTGAGATAATATCTGATTTTAGCTTTAAAAATACTATTTATTCAGAAAAATTTAAGTTTAAATTTAAATCATAATTAACATCATCTTAAATATTTAGGGAAATGTATTAAATCCCACTAAAAGTTTAGTTTGTTTTTTCTACTCTTTAATCAAAATATAAAATTTTATTTTCAAGCACTTTATTTATATACTCTACAGAACCTATCATTTTCATTTGGGTTAATTATTAATTAAAATATACAATCAAGCTTGGATATGTTTTTTAAATAAAAATAAAAGGTGAATTATTTGATATTGTTAAAGAAACAGAGACTTCTTTGGCTATCGACTAAATCATTTAAGCAGTATTAGTTTAGTTAAATTATAAAGACCTTGCAATATTAAAAATGAATTAATTGAAAATTATTGATCTCTTAAATGTTTCAGTTACATATTCTGATATGATATTTAATCTTTTTTATTCAATATTCATTCCATTAAAAGCTCTATTAATGTTTAAATATTACTATTAAGTTGAGTCAAATAAGCCAGTAGCGCAATTTAATCCATCTAAGTAACCATTATATTTTAAAAATTAAAAGATCAAACTACTTTCCTCTGAATTTGTGGTAATATCTTCATAATCATATAAAAAAGAATCTTCATTTAGCTTTAGACATGTTTATATAATTAATATTAAATAGCTACTAGTACTATTAGAAGTATCCAAAGATTCTTTTGGAATTGTAAGGTTTATCACCATTTACAAATTAGGGTCACTCTAATTTTGATCAATAGTGATCCAGAATGGTAGACTTTTCAGCTGCAAGTTGTAGTAGTAATAGATTTAATAAACAATTTGGTTTGATTTTCTATAAAGTGAAGTAAATCTAATAGTATACGACTCACCAATTAGGAAAAATTAATTGCTTTATAATTTACTGACGTCTCCAGTTATGTCTTTTTAAGTTTCCTTTTCAACATGAATCAAAACTTAACTTTGCAAGTTAAACAGTCTAACACCATATTTACTTGTAGAGAATAAAAAGTTTATACCAGTTGAATCTTTTATTAAATAAAATTACCATAAAAAGATAATAAAAATTTAGTTAAAATTACCTAAGCAAGTTGCTGTAGAGCTTTATGACTTAATAGTTGATTTCATTATCATTTTTAAATTATATTTATCTGTTAGATCTATCAAAGTTAAAGTTCCTGAATCTGTGGTAGATAATATCCCATAATTTTCATCTTTGGTAAATGAAATGAAATTAGCCCAACCAACAGTTGAAAAACTTCCCATCACAACTATTTTAGGAAGCTAAGTTGAATCTAGCAGGACTATTCCATTAAATCCGTCAATTAAATATATTATTTTATTTATTTTTGACCTAAGTAATGTTTCTCCACCACTTGTTTTCCATTAATTTACTAATTAAGGATTCTTCATATCAGAAGTATCATAAATAAACAATCCAACGTTTCTCACGACAGCCAGCACATGATTTTTATCATGTGAAAGAACTGCTCCACAGAAATTTCCTACAATACCTTAACTATTATACATAGAAATAACTTCAAAATTCACAATATCTACTAAAACTATTCCTATTTGATATGACATTACAGCATGCAATTCATCTTCACTTAGGTCCATTTATTCACAATAATAAACTTAATCATAATGCAAAGCCTTATCAAATTAGAAAGAATAATCTCCTTAAGGAGAGACAATAACTTTAAATTTATAAGCAATAATATTAAAATCATATTATGTGGAAGCAAAGAAAATGTATTAACCATCATTTGAAAATAATATGTTTTCAATATAAAAACCCCATGGTATTTCTTACTGAGAATTAAATTTTTTTAAATTATTTGTACTAACTATTTATTACAGAGCATTATCAAACTAATATTATAGCTTCATTTTAGAGGGAATTTATAAATTTTATGAATTTACTTCTATTTTAAATACACAAAGACCATCTGTATCAAAAGCTCCTAAAAAGTAATTATTACTATTAGAAACAGTGCATCTCCATTTATAAGTTGCAGAACTTTCAGTAAATATTTGAGACTGCTAATAATTGAATAAATTAGGTATGAAGTTAAAAAGCTAAGGCTCTTATTTTTAATAAACATAAACATATTATGAATTCCCATAATAAATAAATTAGTTATCAAACTTATCTTTTCTATCAGAATTTAATTTAGGGGATAACCCAACTGAAAATGATTATCCATTTAACTAAATCTGTTAAAAAAATATTGGAGTGAGAACATTTTAAATATCATATATGAGTATCCCTAAAGATCTTGCGCCGACATATAAAAATGAATCATCATGACTTAGACCTATTGAAGTAAGAAACTCTGAGTTTGTTGAAATATTTAATCTTATCATTTTAACAATTTCTAATTTTATAATAGAACAATTATCTTAATCAAAACATAATAAATTATTAACAAAAATGTAAAAATTTAAATATTTTCCTATCAACCATTTATTTTATTTCGCAATATTTCAAAAATTTCTTTAATACTTTAAATATTTTTTGAATATCAAAAAACATTTATTTTTTTCATTTTATTTTTTTATGAACAATTTATTAATTAATTTACTTTCGTTCTACTCTTCTATGTTGTCTCCTACTAGAATTAATTCATTCAAATTTTAAAGTATAAAAATTCCTTCCCACATATCTATTGCAATACCATACAAATTATTACTCTAAACAGCAAAATTAACAAAGCTAGACTAAGCTTCTTTTCTCAATATTCTAGTTAGATCTACTTCCAGTTTTTCATTTTCTAAAACTTTATTAATTTTAAATGCTAATAATCCATCTTGATCAGCAACAATGTAAAACAGGTCATTTCCTGGAGAATTACATCCTTTGTAAAATATCATTAAGGGATAGTTTAGCTCTCCAAGCTTACCAATCTTATTCATATCCCTTGCATCATACCACTATAATATTCCTAAGTAGCCCACAATAAATAATATTTCCTCATTTTAACTAAACTAAATGTCTACTATTGTAATGTTTGGATTGTTAATCTAATTAACCATACTAATTGAAAATTTTGACTTATTAACTGAAAAAATGCATAATTTTTGAGCCATCCCAATTAGAATATAATTAGCTTCTTTTGTTATTTAAATGGTTTAGACAAAGCCATTATCTGGAGATTGATAAAAATAATTTTTAAATTCATTATCTATAATCATTACTCCTCCTAAACCAATTGCAATAACTGCAATTCCAGCAGAAGATGCCACTTTAATGTCACTAGATGTCCCATTTTTACTCTTAATATCATACTCTTTAAATGGAATCGAATTATATACAAAATTAACTTAGCTCGAAGCTGATATTTATTTTGATAATTATCTTAATACAAATAAAAAAAATATGAGATACTTCTTCATTAAATAATAATTGGTTGCTTTTTATTTTCAATTAGTTCTTGCTTCTTTGTATTAATTAATTCATAATTTATCAATTTAACTTTAAACAAATAGCATAACATTTTTAAAAGAGCAATAGTTTTATTATCATTTTTATAAAAAATTTATCACAAAAAATATTTTACTAGTTTATTTGAACATAATTATTAAATTTTATTTATCATTTTATTAAAAGAAATAAGAAAATCATGAACCAATTTAAATACAGCTGGTAAAATAAAAAAGAAGAGAGGAACATTAATAAAACATTATGTTTTAATCAAAATTTAAAAACAAAAACTTTTAATAAATAAATTAAATAGTGTTTAGCATTAAATAAAAGATCAATTAAAACCTTAATATCTGTTAAATAAAGTTAACAAGGAATAATTATTATCAAATATTGTGATGAAGTTAGAAAATTTTATCTTAATTAAATATTAAAATCTTCAATTGTAAATAAATTTATTTTTTTTTCATAATACTTCAAAAAAAGAACTTTTTTAAGTCAAAGAAATACTAAAAATAAACATGTTATTCCTTCTCAATATTAGATCTAGTTCTCATTTATGTTCTTAATTTAATTTGAAATAATTGTTATAAAATTCAAAGCAATTAATTTAATTAATTGTTTTAAGATCAAATTAGATTATATCTATCTCTCTTTTTTTTAGATAAATTATTTTTAATGATTCAATAAAATTGAGTGAGAAATTTTTGAATATTTTAAATGCAGAATTTTTTTTTTTCATAAAATTTAGAAATTGTTTTTTTAAAATAAATTTAGATTATTTTTAAAACTACTAATATATTAGAATTTGGAATAAGCTTTTTTTAAAAATACTCTTATTTTTTAATTTATTTAAATTTAAAAATTAAAACACTTTAAAATTGAAACCTTTTAATGAGTT
>JH720313.1:714061-735431 GCA_000231825.2 Tetrahymena elliotti 4EA | reverse complement strand
ATTTATTTTCTTAATACATCATAACACAAAGTGCTTTTTGATTTGAGGTATTTGTTAATATCTTATTAATAATAAAATAAAAGGAAAATATTTTTGGTATGAAATAAAAAATAATTTTAAATTAAAGTTTTTCTTCTACTAATTTTTCTATCTTAGGGAGTATTTATGTAAATTAATTTTTGATAGTATCAGAAGAGATCTCAGTATTCTATATTCAATAGAATATTTAATGAGGTAGAATATTGTGTGTTATTACTTAATCAAAAAGTGTAGGGAAAATCCTTTCGCTCTTATTTTAAAAAGAAAAAATATACATTTTCTAAATTTAGGTTTTCTAAGTTTTAACTATCTAGCATTTTCATAAGCTTTAAAAATTCTCTATTTATTGTATTATTAATTTGTAAAAAAGGAAAAATATTTAAGAAATAATTTAGAGGTAAAATTTTATTTCAAAAATTTTTGAATAATTAAAAAAATTTCAATTAAAACTTAAAATTTATTTAAAACACTTTAAAATTGAAACCTTTTAATGAGTTCACTCTAAATGACCTAGCCTACCTAATAGTGAATTAATATTGATTGATATTCCAATAAAATAATAAAAAGTTATTTGGTAATAAAAAATTATTTTTAAAATAAATTTTGGTTTAATTTTGAAGAATTAAAATGTATTGTATGAATCGTTGTAAGGAATATTTATTGACAATTTATAGACTATAAAATTACAAAATGAATAGTAAGAAGTATATGATTAATTATAGATTTGTTTATATTTTATGGGATTTATTTTTATGTTTTTTTTTTTGAGTATCAGTTGTTTTATATATTTATTTTTTGAAAGAAGCTCACCATGCTCATTAATATTTGAGCAAGATTAAATATTTAATTATTTTAAAAGATTATTGTTGTTCAATCAATTATTAATTTGAAATGATAAAATTTTTCTCAGAAATCAGCATTTAATCTGAAGACTTTATCTTCTTTGGAAGACATAACGTTAGCCTTTTAGTATTCACCAACTCTCTTTTCAAAGAAGTTAGTCTTTCCTTGGATACAAATCATATCCATCCATTCGAAGGGATTTTTACTGTTGTAGAATTTGGGTACACCTAATGTGAATAAGAGTCTGTCAGCAACGAATTCTAAGTATTGTTTCATCATCTATTTTATTAATAAAAAATAATGTTTAAAAATTTGTTTATTTAGAAAATTCTATTTTTTTCTAATATTTTATTCAAAAAAGCTAATGATTTAGTATCAGGATTCAATTAAAATAGACAGATAAACGAGAAGGGATTTTATATATCAGCCTGTAAAATTTTTGGGAATATTCTTAATTGTAAGTATTAATAAATAAGAATATTAAGCATTATTGTAGGACAAATATTATTGGTTAAATATTTTTTAAGCCTATGTAAATATAAAAATGCTCGATTCCTTTAATTAAGGTTGGAGGAGTAAATAGAAAATAAACTGAAGAACAAGCATTAAAAATAGCTGCTTTGTTTTTTAGTAAATAGGGTGTCCTGAAACAAAAAATTTAATTAAAATTATGTTAGAATAAATTTATAATTACATTGCTATTCATTCCAATTAATTCTACAGGAAGAGCTTCAGAAATGAATTCCTTTTCAATTTCGACAGCTTCGGTGATTATTTCATAAATTTCTTCTTTAGAGAGCTTCTTGACTAACATGGAGTATAATAAACAAGCAAAATCAGTGTGGAGACCTTCATCTCTGGAGATAAGTTCATTAGAGAAAGTCAAACCAGGCATTAAGGAACGCTTCTTGAGCCAGAAGATGGCACAGAAACTACCACTGAAGAAAATACCTTCAATGGCAGCAAAGGCAATAAGTCTAGAAGCAAAGTTATCGTTATTGTTAATCCACTTAAGAGCCCATTAAGCTTTTTTGTGAATTACTGGAACATTTTAAGAAGCCTTGAAAAGGTATTCCTTTTCTGCTTCATCCTTAATATAAGTATCAATCAAAAGAGAATAAGTTTCTGAATGAATGTTTTCCATAGCAATTTAGAATCCATAGAAGGCACGAGCTTCAGGGATTTGAACTTCACACATGAATTGTTCAGCAAGATTTTCAAGTACGATACCATCTGAGGCAGCGAAGAAAGCAAGAACATACTTGATGAAGTGACGTTCATTATCTGTGAGACGCTCCCAATCTTTTAAGTCTTGATATAAATCAATTTCATCAGCAGTCCAGAAAGAAGCAAGTTCCTTCTTGTACATTTCCCAAACCTTATTGTATTTGATAGGGAAGAGAACAAAACGGTTAGGATTTTCCTTGAGTAAGGGTTCATCTTCATAACCTTCCTTAGGAGCTTTGTTTTCATCATTCTTGGACTTCAAGAGAGGAAGGGGATTAGTTCCAGCTGCTAAGTACTTATTAACTTTAGGGTCAGCAGCTTGCTTTAAGTCAACATTAGAAGGAGCAAAGACTTGTTGGTTGGTTTGTTCAATTTGTTGCATGATTGTAAGTTTTTTAAATTTAAATTGGGTTTGTTAGTGTATTCGTTATAATTTGAATTTAGTAGTTGTTGTTCAAAGTAAAATTTTTATTATATTAGATTATGAATTATTTTCGCAGATTTTAGTGCAGTTTAGATTTCTTTTATGATTTATTATTAACCAGCAATTAATTATATGAAAAATCGTTTGATGATTGATCCTTTTTTCTTTAATTAAATTTTTTTCTTATTTATTTCTTAGGAGAAAGAAAGTCTTGCAGAAATGAATGTTTCTAATTTTATAATTAATATAATTCAATCTTCTATCCCAATTTCTCATTATTTAAATTCCAGATTTTCAAATATCGTCTCAATGAGCGCAAAATTCTTAATATTGGCAGTTTTGCGCCTTCATTAAAAATTTAAATTTCTCTTTAGTGCTATCAACTTTATATTATTTATTTAAATCAACTTTATTGTTTTCTTTCTGTTTTTAAACTTGTTTGTAAACAGAAATAATATTAGTTGTATAAGAATAGTAGAAATAAGAATTCATGTTTTAAATTTAGGAAATATTCTTAAATTCAGTTAAAATATTTGGAAATATTGTTAACAAATCTTAAATATACATACAAACGAAAAAAGGTTATTAGCTTTTAGTTTTATAAAACTAAATAGAAGTTTTTTTTCTCCTAAATGATAGTTAGTTAAAAAATGGGAATCAGAAAAGAAAAAAATTGAACATAAGATGTTCATTTAAGATAGGTAAAGGTTGAATTGACATTTGGAATCAAATTGGAGAATTATAAAGTTAATGAAATAAAATGAGTCATTTTATATGGCTAAATAAGATACTACCACTAAATAAAGAAAAATAGATAGCAAAAAAAAGAAAAGAATGAGGTATCAATCATATACGCATTTAAATGAATTTAATTAATTTTTGCATATTAAAAAGTTTCGGAGTTATCATTAAAATACTTCTAAATTAAAAAAGGAAATAATTGATAAGTAATCTTAATACAAGATATTTCTGAATTTGTTTGTTTTTAAATCAAAAAGATACTGATAACAAGCTACTTTTTCTGGTGGATTACACTCCAAAAGTATTTAATGTCACAAGACTGTAAATCATCAAAATTTAAACTCTCTTTGGAAATTTGAAAAATATTTAATATTGCAGTTTAGCTCCAAATAAATTTTATTTCAATGTTTGGATTAGAAAAAATATAGACAGATTGATTTTCAACAGTTTTAAATTACTTGGTGGCGCATTTTTCAATAAATTATATACATTCATGTATTTTTTATAATTTATTTAGCAAAAAAAATAAACACTCTTCATTCGTAAATAAAGATGATTTATTTATCAATACTTAAAAATTTCTTTTACCCCCAAAAACATACTCAAAATCCAGAAAAAGTTATGTTACAAAGAGATAAATATTTTATCAAAGTACTAAATATGTTGATTTAATTTGATATATATGTTCCCACCAAAAAATATTCAAAATTAACCATATAAAATATCTTTGTTCATGTCACAATTTACTATTTATTTTCTAAAAAAATGAATAGTGTTAGTCTATTTTTATTTAAAAATAGCGTTATTTTTAGAACAATTATTTAAATATTCAACTAGTAAAAAAAATGAAATAGATAGAGTAATCAATGATCTATTTAAAAAATTGCCACACTTATGTTTTAAAAAATTACTTATGCCTTATACCCCTATATTTATTAATAGTCGAATTGATATTTTTTATTCCGCTTGATTCATTAAAACAAAGGAATTCAAAATTATACGTTAAAAAAGTTCTACAATAAATTTATATGAATACTTTTATTATTTAGTTTACATAGTACTAAGATTTTATAATTTTTGTCTTAGGAATTCTAACTAAATTGGTCTCATTTAAACATTTAGCCATATTTCTAAATACACCTCATATCCTCTCACTTCCAAATTAAAATATTCATAGTCAGCCGCGATATTTTTAATTTCAAAAATTTATTCCCTCTTAAAAATCCTATTCAAACACTATATCTAATATAAATTCATATGCTTAGTTATAAAAATTAATATAAGCTATAAATAATAAATTTATAATATCAATTATTATTCCTTTATTATAATAGTATCATAATTGATAATTTTCTTTTGTCAAAACAATCAAAATGAATTAGAATATTATCTCCTCTAATTATTCCATAATATGTAATACTCACTGCAAAGTGATTTTTTTAATCTTGACCATAATATATACAAAATTTTCTTTAGAATCTTAGGAGTGTTGCAAATTAGTATCAAGGTAAATATGTTAAACAAAAAAAAACAATTAAATAGCATTTTTTAAAAAGTTAATAAAATAAATTTCTAAGTTAAAAGTAATAAATGTTGAATATAACAATAATTTAATTTAAAGATTTTAAAAAAGGATATAGATTTAAGTCAAAACAAAAGTTTTAAATAAATTAAGATTAAAGTGAATGTTTTAAATAAAAAATGAACTCATTTAAATAATATTTTAGTATTTTTAATTTTTAAGACATTTTTTTAAATATCAATAATAATATACTAATAAACTAATTTTATTATTAATACTTTCATATTTCATCATCTTAAGTTGCACTCTGTTCATTTAAAGAATCTTCTCTTTTCATTCTATTATTGACTTCAAACAATTCAGATTCATTACTTGTATTAAATGAAATTGATTTGTTATTTTTTGTTTTTTCATTATGTTAATCATCAGATTGCAATTTAAGTTCATACATGTTTTAGTCATTTTGATTCAGTTGGACAAATAGGTGAATACAACCTAATATGGTTATATAAATGAAAATAAAGTTAATTATCTCAAATATAAAGATTTCTTTGCAGAATCTAAATAAATTGAAGTTTGATGAATAGTTTAAGATAAGATTTGAGAGCACAAATATTATTCTTAGTGAGAGGATTATCACAAGAAGGAGAAGATAAGTAATCAAGTTTTGAAGACTTGTTGAATAGTTATTTTCAATGCTAAGGAAGAGATCTTAGTCAAATAATAATTTTAGAATACTTTGGTTCATAAATTTTTCTCTTGGAATAGTCTTTGCTTTGTTAGCAATTTTTTAAAATACCGGGAAAATTCCGCCTAAAATAATTGGAGCTGCTCCTATTTGTATACAATTAGAAATAAAGGAGAACAAAGCAGTTCCATTAGAAGTATTACTTTAATTTTTTTCACTGTGAATTACTATATTACTCTCTTCATGTTCATGATGATGATCTATATGAATAGCATTCTTGAGAGAACCCATTTCAATAGTACCAAGCATACCTTTCTAGAATATTACAATAGTCAAAAATATCAAATAGCATACTTGCATAGATGAATTAAGATAGCCTGCATTCTTGATTAAATGGAAGAAGTTGAATAACTAGTACAGATAAAGTATTAATATTATAAAAATATGTTCATTATGAGTATCCAAAAACACTAAAGGTAAAACATTTATACTTACTAATATCCACTTTGCCTCACAGTTGAGTTTGTTAAAGTCTTCAGATTTATAAACAAATGGTCTAACCAAAATAGAAGAAACAATAGTAAAGAAAACCATAATTAAAAATGATGCCTTATCATGAGAAATAATTCCATTAAAGAAATATTGTAATCCACTTAATATTATATTTATTAGCGATATAACTATCAAGACTTTAAAAATTCTTTTCTTTTTGGTTTCCTGTAGAAATTCTATTTCAATAAAATAGATGGTTGAGAGAACCTTAAAAGCAAAAAAAACTATCACAAAAAAGCACATTATGTCAAATAAATAATGAATTCCAATAGTGTCTGCTAATTTTAAAGCCCAATTTATCTTTATTAAACCTAAGCATTTAGCATTAATTGTTATATTTACAGAACTCAAGAATAGATACTTTTTTATCTTCCCTTAGTCAAGATTAAGTAGTAAGACTCCATGAAGGATTATATCAGCAATTAAAATCAAATAATCTATAATTTTATAAATAAATCATTTATTTATAAACAATTTGAATAATTTTATGAATTGAAATCTTTTGGTTCACTGAATTAATAAGCCATATTTCCAAAAATATTTTTATTTGTATTAAAATTAAACATAAAAAATATTTTTTAACATTTTATTCAAATTAAGAATTAAAAATCTAAAGTTATGCTTATCAATAAATTACCATTTCTGATAAAGATAAATGTAAGAGCGAGGAAGATTGTTAAGATAATATTGAAATTATATTAAACAGGTGATGTATGATTGAAATAAAAGGCAGATTTAATTAATTTAGTGAAGAGTTGTAAGTTTTGTTAGCTTTTAAATTCGGTGATGAGCAAATAAGAAAAGGCTATTATGAAAAAGACTAATCCAAAAACCATTAAGTGGAACTAACCAAAATTACTTTATTAAATCATCAATTCCATTTATTTCATTGCTAATCTAAATGACTTTATTTAGTCTTTTATTTTTTATATAACTACTTACTCCTATTTACTTCCTTTTTAGCCTGGCTAAATATCATCTAATATGTTTGAAAAACTTTTTTATAAATTTTCTATTTCATTTTTTATTGATTAAAATTTTTCAGCATTAAAGAATAGTGGATAATATTTTTAGAATTATGATATGTAATGTTCCATTTAATGAGAGTTAAGAAGAATATGGTAGAAAACAGTGTACCATGTCCTTAATTCTTTACTATAATTTTCTCCATCTAATTCTAAATCCATATCAGAAGAATAAAGCTCTGGAATAACCTAACCAAAATTACAAAAAGGAATAGGAATACCCATAATTGCTGATAAGGTGCTAGTCAAATCAATTTCTTCTCTTTCTAAATCAGGCAATTAAACTATTTTTTGAAATTAAGTATTACTATATGCTGTAAGCCTACTTTATCTTGATCCATAAATACTACATTCATCCTCTATTTCCAAATAAATTATTTAATAATTTAAAAATGATTTTTTACTATGATTTAAATGAATATTTACATTCTAAAACTAGAATAAGTGTTTTTTTCTTAAATCCCTAAAGAGACTGTTTAATTTACTAATAAAACTCTTAAATATTTTCAATCAATCCTATTTAATTTTTAAAATAAAATAATGTGTTTGTTTAACTTCCTATTTTACAAAATAATTTTAATAAATGTTAACAATCTTACCTATTATAAAATCTACTTTGAAGCTTTCATTTGAGGTTAAAATTTACTTTAAATCTTTTTCACTGTTGTATTCAGAGTGTGTCATATGAGGAAACAAATCTTACCAAAATGTTTATTCCCCTATATATACAATCTACTTTTAAGTGTGGTTAAGCTAATGAAATATGCTATCCTCAATAAGCTGTTTCAATTAATAGAAAAGAAGAATATTTTAAAGTACTTTTCAATAATTACTTTGTCTTGTGAATAAACATATTCTAATAAGGAAGAATAACTACCAGTCATTAATGCTATAATTTCTTATCCGTCATAACATTAGGGCTCTCTTTTTACATTAAATGTAACATTGTATATATTAGAAGGAAGCTTCAAATCCATTAAAGAATCTTTTCCTTCTAAAATAAAGAGTCCTATAGTTTCATGCTACTATAGTTCAAACCATTCATCTCTTTTTACAAATGATTAAAGATCCTACTTGCTTTCTAAACTTAACTGTTTATGGAAAAAGAATAATCCATAAGCAAAGAGAAGAAGACATAGCAGCTATAAAAAAAAAATTCTTGCTAAAATTTTGAATGCCTAAATAGAATAATCTAGTTCTAAACTCATTTTATAATAAAAATAAGAAGATCTAAGCTATTATCAATAGAAAAAAATATCTTTTTAATCAGGATTATTTTATTAGATTTATAAAGCTAATCTCATCCACCAAATAAATTTCTAATTTAAGTTAATAATTTAATTATTTTTACTAGTAAACCTTCTCAAAACTTTATCATTATATTTTTTATATTAATAGAAATAATAAATTTAAAACGATTCTTATTCAATTTATTGTTTCCAGCTCATAACTATTGTTATGAAAGTCATTAAAAATTATTAATTATTTTATTTTAGATCTTTCTTTTAAAAAAAAGATATTTTAAATTATTTAAATTATTGGTGGTTATTAAGTACACTATTCTAAAGATTAACTAAGGGGGTAAGTCTACCTTTTATAAAAAAAAACACACCTTTTAAGAAATAAATATTGAAAACTTTATAAAAAGATGTTTGAATTTTTTTTTTTTCAACAACCTCCCTCATATTGTTGTTAAAACTCTAATTTATGAATAAAAGATTTATTTCAGTTTAATGAAAATCTTCCATCTATAAATTAAGTATATTACCAAATTATTTATTATATCCAAATAGAAATATTGATAATAAGTTAAATTAAATGTAAATCAATAAAAGACTGTATCACTTGAATGAAATTTTTAAAAAATATTATTAAACTAAAATATGATTTTTGAAAATGAATTTTTAAAAAATTGATGTTATTTAACACAGAGCACATATATCATAAATACCTTTTAATATTTTCAATAAAAAAATTTAATTATTGACTTAACTTTAGAAGATTTAATTTTAGTTAATTTTCTAATACCATTTGAATTGCTATTTTAGACTTTTAGTTTAGTAATAAAAACATTTTTAAATTTACAATTTTATAATTACTAGAGTGATCATTGTGAAAAAATTTTATCTTCAAAATATTTATATCTTAAAAATAGTAACTGAATATTTCAGATTAAAATTGTGATTTGAAATAAATGGGAAAATATATTTTTAAAAATTAGAAGTAATTCGAAATTAAAATAATATTTTATTGATTGATTAATTAGTTATAAGAAATTTTAAAACGCTTTTTAATGGTTTTGACAATGATTTATTTTTATCAGTTTTTTGTACAACTTATTATAAATAATAATTTCTATTTAAAAATAAAAGAATTTCTCATATAATTTCTCTTTTGGAAAATAAATTTTGGTTTTTACAATGAAATTTAAAGTAACAAAATAAAAAAGTTTCAGAACAGGAAGTAAATATATCTTAATTACTTAGGGTTTAAAATAATTGGAATATATAATCAGATTTTGTTTAATTTGTAAATAATTACTTACTAATCAATGTATGGAAAATATGAAAATAATTATATTTCAAACCATTTTCAAGGATTGATCTGTTTGTGATATGTGAAATAAAAAAATAGAAAGTAACTGTTCTTTTAATTATACTAATCAAAATCAAGTGAATCTTTGAACAATTTTTTAATATCTAAGCTAAAATTAAGTTTTAACTTACAAATATCATTTACATTTTCATTTTATAAATTGAAAAGGTTAGGGTGGTCATGTAATAATTTAAGAGTACTTATTTAAAAATCTTTAAGGTAATTTAAAAAAATAAATGTAAAACAGAAAAAAAAACACTTTTAAAGTATTAGAATAAGTGCTTATTATGTCTATTTTACATTTTAGAAAAACTCTTTCTTGTGGAGAAATATTTTTAGAATCTAATAGGGTTCTTTACATATTTTGGTTATGAAAATAAAATTATGTAAAATTAACCATAATATGCAATAGATTCGCTAGAACTAATACACACTCAATTCTCTTGATTATTTTGAGAAAAGTTTAAATTTTGAGTGAAAGAAAATGTAATTTTTAGAAATATTTTAACTTTGCTCTTGTTTATAAAGCAAGATGATTATCTTTAAATTTATAGATTCAATTAATGATATTAATCCAGCAATATATTTACACTTTATATTTGCTTAATTAAGTTATCAAAAAAATAAGTTGAATTTCGAATTTTTAAAAGAATTGGTTTTTAATATATAGTAAAAAGGGGGTTCTGGCCCTGAGCTAGTTCCCCCTTATTCCAACAAACTTCAACTAGAAAATATTTTGGAATTTTCTAGTTGAAGTCTGTTGAACTAGCTCAGGGCCAGAACTCCCTTTTTACTATATTTTTTAGATTAATATTTGTTCTTTCATATAATTTTCTATATGATTAAAAATAGATTTTTTTTTTTTACAATTTACTTCTGTTTTTGTTCTAAGAACAATACTCTTTACTTGAAGCCTGAAGTTAATGGAAGGTGATTTTGAAATAATTTTTGTTTAGATTTCATTTTTAAGTTTACTTTTAAAAATCTAATATGGATATCTAGATGAAAGTATTTTGTGTGTTTATCAATAAAAAAGGTGTAATCTTATGTAAGATCTTAACAAATAAGATAATGACTTTTTGATTTTTCAGTTCTAAAATTAAAAAGCTCGAAAATATTTACTATTTTTTACACATAAGTAAGACAATAAAATATTAGATCATTAAATCATAATAAGGCTTGATTTTAAATTGGAGTTCTTTTTTTCAACATTTTTGAGATTTCGTTTCATTTTTTGTTTTAACATTTGAGAAACTAAAAGGTTTACAGATATGAAGAGGAATTGTTTTTTTAAAAAAACTTTAAATTTTACTTAATAATTTTAGAGAATACTTTTTTGTTAATTGGGTTTTACATTTTAAATATTTTTACACAAACAATTAAATTCAATAAATGCTGATGAAGTATTTGCAAATCGATAAATAAATAAGAAAATAAGTTATCAGTTTTTATAGAATAAGAAATATGATAATATAACTTTATAATTGGAGACGAGGCTTATTGGGTTATAGAGGGTGGTTAGATAGATAATCAGTTAAAACATGATAAAAATATGGCTAATAATCTAAATAGATAATCTCTTTATAAGAATTATGTTTTTAAGTAAGAATAAGTAAGACCACACTTGAATCTTTCTTTGCTTTACAAGTAGAGTATTACATAGACTAAAAGAATGAAATGAAAAGTTTTTATTACAACAATATAAATGAAAAA
The DNA here is from genome assembly GCA_000231825.2 of Tetrahymena elliotti 4EA. NCBI lineage: Eukaryota > Ciliophora > Oligohymenophorea > Hymenostomatida > Tetrahymenidae > Tetrahymena > Tetrahymena elliotti. The sequence continues at coordinate 724,062 of JH720313.1, read as the reverse complement.
GAAAAAGAACAAAAAAATCATAAAAAGAAAATTCAGAAAGGTTTAGATATTAAAGAAATAGTTGGTAAAAAAAACAAAGAAACCTGGTAAAGAGGAATAACTAAGTTAATAATAAATAAATAATATACAATCATATAAACTACTTAAATATATCATAATTAATAACTAACAAAAAAAACCAAAAAACATTATAAGTGATTTATAAATATATAAATCATACAAACTAAATCTCATACTGTAAGAAAGTTTTATCTTTTAAAAATGTCTTCCAGTTCTTTAGTCGATCTGGTCAGGGTTTATTAAGAAAGTAACCACATGAATATCAAGAGTGAACATACACAAAATTCACTTACCTAAACTCTTTTATCTTCTGCATAAAGCCATAGCAATCATCATCATAATCACCATCATCATCATCATCATCATCATCATCATCATCATCATCATCATCATCATCATCATCATAATCATCAAAAATCATCTAGAAAAAATTCAAACTCATCTAGATCGGGTGATCAAAGCATTTCCCCCTCTAAAGAATTTGATCTTTAAAGCTGCGCAAGCTATTTATAAGAGAAGCTTTACTCTCACCTTGATTATGCTTCTTGGAGAGAAGAAAAAAATTGTTTTTTAAAAAAGCTTAGGATTTCTTTTGATGAATTTTTTGATAGTGTAAACGAAATGCTTGAAAGAATTATTAAATAGTAAGAAACACAAAGTCTTTTTGAAAATCACAAAGCAACTATTAAAATCATTTGCTAAAAAGGAAATATGGCGTAAGAAGAAGATCTTAATTTTTTCAAAAACCAGTGTTTATCTGGAAAATTAGAAAAGGAATTACAAATTCTGCAGCAGAGTAAGTCTTTAAAATAAAATATCTTAATTAATTTTTATGCTGACATAAGCCGTTCTATAGAAAATCTGAAAAAAACTGATTTGGTTCTACTTGAAAAATTAAAATAGCCAGATTCAATTATTGCGCATGAACTTCGTAGGGAACCAATAATTGAGAACAATAGCAGTTTCTGCTTGTCTTCTGCTGCAAAGCTTAAACTAAAGTCCTTAGAAATTCCACTTTCTTTGAAAAATAGCTCAAGACAATCTTCTATAGATTCTTAAAAATCTCTGAATAGCAATGCATCTGATATGAGTAATGCCAGATTATCACAATAAATCGAATCTCCTTATAGCTCACCTCAAAAAATAAAATCACCTAACATTCGTTCTAGATTTAGAAATATGACAGCTTCTCCATGCTTGACTCCATCTTCAGAGAGCAATAATCACTTTAGATTTCAAAATTCACCTTAACGATAAAATTAATTCTCCTCATAAATTTAAAATTCACATTGCTTTTAAGGCAAAAAAATTTATAATTTTGAGTTTAGCTTAGAAGAAACTTAAAGTGTTTTACTGAAGAATGAAAATGAGTTAATTTTGATTGGTGAATAAATAAAAATATGGGATAACAAGCAAAGAAGGATCACCTATGAAAAGAAAATAGAGCAAATTCATGAATTAAATGGAAAAAAGTACTCTATTGGTTGGGGCTAGTTCAGTGTTCTAGATAATAAGCATGTAGTAATAGGAAATAATAACACAAAATAGATTTTCTTATTTTCAATTAATCCCTTTAGATTAATATAAGTATTAGAAGAAGATAATCATCACCATAACTCTTATGATTCTATATCACCCTTAACCAGTCCTAATCCTTCTTGTGGTTCTAGATAAGCTTCTAGTAACTTCAACCATTATCCCATAGCTAATCTGAATGGATCTATTTCTTATATTTCTAATTAATTTAATATTAATAGCTAATCAAGCTTTGACCCAGTAATATCTGATTTTGCCTCATAGTAAGAAATGTAAAATTTTGTTTTGAATTAGCAAAGCAGTGAAGTAGATCCAGATAATAACAATAGTAATGAGATTGAACGCACAAGTCGCTAATATGGTCATTTTATAAAAGTAGATGAAAATAGAATGGCATGCTTGTGTAGTCATAACAAGATCTAAATATGGAACATAAAAACTCACCATCTCATTCATACTATGAAAGCAGGGTCATCCCAATAAAAAATAAATCGCATAATAAAAATAAACAATTAAACTATTGCATCTCACTGTGAGAGTGATAACAAAATACGTTTGTGGAATTGCTAAACAGGAAAATAGCAAAGAAAGTCAATAAATCTCCCTACAAAAATGATCCAGAATATGTGGACATTCAGAAATTGCTTGTATGTAGTATCTTTTAAAAACACAATTTATGTGTATAACCTAAACAGTCTTAAATTAATCAAATATCTATAGCTTCCTTTTCAAATTGTCTTAAGCAAGCAGCTAAGTGAAGATTACATAATAGGAGTATAAAATTACAATGAAGTCTTCATCCTAAGTTTAAAAGACTTCACCTTCAAAAAAGTGATAAAAATGGAATTCTAAATAACTGACATAATCATTTTTAATTCTAGAGTATTCGCTACATTCAATATCTGTTCTGAATCAAGAAAAGGTAAAATAGAATACCTCTCATGACAATTTAAGAAAATTAATAAAATATTTTCTATCTCAAAAACTTTTCAAATCCTTAATAAAAGTAAAAATAAAAAATAAAAAAATAAATTATAATAACAAATTTAATTAAAAAAATTGATAATCAAGTCAAAATAATCTTAAAAAATATATTTCTCTACAATCTATTAATTTATTTACAAATTTGAAGCTATTAATCACATAAAAGCAGAATGCTTGCTTGTTCTCATTTCACATAGATTTTAATAAGGATAAAAAAATAATTTAATCCCTAAAAATTTACAGCTGCTCACACATTAAAATATAACCAGCCAGTGAGTTAGTACAAAAATAATTAAATAGCAATTAAGTAAAACATCCAAAAATATAGATAAAGATTTAATTAAAATACATAAAGAAAATTTAAAATTAATTAATTAATAGCCAATTATACAAATTATCAAATAAAATATATTACTTACAAATCAATTTACTCCAAACTAAGCTACAAAAAGACTCATAGAATTACTTATTTATTTTACATTTTATTTTATCATCAAATTATAATAATTAAACAAACAATATATCAATACACCCTTAATAATAAGCAAATAAATTAATTATAGCCAAACCATTAATAATTTTAAATTAACCAATTAAGTATTCTTTATTAATACATAAATTATTTACAATTTATATATTGTCTTAAAATCTATAAATTAACCTTTTATTATTTTTATTATTCATTTAAACATAGTTATATTTTAAATTACAAAATGTAGTTTCCATTATTTAAAAATTAAAATTCTATTACATAATTAAATAAAAAATATCAAATCAATTTTTCCTTACTAATGAAATATTTTAATTATTGACAAATCAATAGCTTGATTCAAGTAATTAATGATAATAAAAAAATAAATTCCAGATTAATATTTAAAATTTATATGATATCTTAAAAGTATTACACACTAAAAACTTCATTGAATTCAAAAATTTAATTAAAAAAATTCTATGATTTAAAAATTTTTTAGCTAAAAAGAAAAAACTATTATTTATTTGATATTTTTATATTATAATATTGTAATTTGGAGTAGACATATTTTTTATAAAATATGATTGTTTAAAGAAATTAAAGATTAAATTCTATCAAAATGATTTCATTTTTTCCTAAAAATGGTAAAAATTTCATTAATTTAACGAATATTCAAATATTGAGGAATTCATTTATTTTAGAAGGAGTACTTAAGCCTATCAAAAATATAACCTTGTTTGTGTATTAATGGGTATTGATTGAAAAATATATTAATAAGATCTATTTAATTTTTTTTATTAAAATATGCAAATCTTTTGCTTATTTTTAAAATTGAAGAGAGAAGTCTTTATTAATTGTAATCAAAAAATTACTGGGACTTATTTCAAATTTTGAAAAATCTTTAATTAAATTATAAATATGAAGGCCAGTGAATTAGCAGAAAAGAGAAAGCAAATAGAAGAACTTCTTTTGTAGAATGACAGAGAAAGGAAGAATTTTATTGAAAATAATCCCTAAATCTTAAATGAGTCAGCAGCTTCAGCAAGCTCAATTTCTGAGTCTAGTTTGAAGAATGAAAGCGAATTATTTAATCAATAGATGCGCAAGTTCAATTCAGTCAATCTAATTATAAATAAAGAACCATAATATATTTAGAATAAATAAAAAATGCAGCAATTGGAAGAAAGCAATGAGTCTATTCACGAATTGATAGAAGAACATATTTAGAGTAAAAATGATAGAAATTTTAGTATGGAAAGCTCATCTGATTTAGAATACTCTTAATCTCATCAATTAATGAAGAAAGCAAATAATTCTATCATGAAAAAGTAATTTATGAATAACTCGAGTGGAGTGGAAGAATTTTCTTTTCAAAATAACTTTGGAATGGAAAATAGTAATGTAAAGATATCGAATATCTTTTCAAATAACAACAGTAATAATATAATGAGCAATAATAATTTATAATCAATTTACAAATCAGATAATACAAATATTTAAATAAATAACAATTTTCAAGATGAAAATAAAAATTATGATAACTTTTTAGGAGAAAACAAAGCTTATCATAATAATATTTATAACAAGCAATTAGACAATGTTTTAGGAAGTCAAAGAGATAGTGAAGGAGGAGGTCTTTACAGAATTGAAGAAGAAAGAAATTCTCAATAAAATTTTTATAGTAATCAATATAATTTTGGTAGTCAAACTTATAAAGCACATTAAATGTATTAGCTATCCTCATCTTCTTCACATAAGGGCACATAAAATTATGATTAAATTGTAAATTCATAGTAAGTTAATAACAAATATAGTTAACCTTTTGTCTCAAATCACTCAAATAACAGTGAAGGTATAAATGTAATCAATTACTCTAATAATTAAAACAGATAAACTCAATGGACTTTGAGCTAAAGTTTGTTCTAATAATAGCCATCTGTATAGTTAGCTAACCCTCCTTCCATAAATGATAATTCCAACTTATCATCTTTTCACTTTCATAATAACTTATAAAATAACAATAATTCATCAGTAGTTAGCTCTAGTGTAAGAGCGCACTTCCCTTTTAATCAACCTTCTTAGAATGTGTTAAGTGGATAAAAAGATTATGAATTTTTCAAGTTAAACAAGGAGAGTTAGGAGCCTGAATTTCCATCAGATATAAGATAATAATATGAGAAGATTTATGAATTATAGATATCACCAAATAAAAATGAAAATGTTAATAAATTAAATTAAGCATCTCCATATCAATAATTCTCTTAATATCAATATGAAAAATAACAAGCTTCTTTACAGTACTAAAAGAATTTAAAAGAATAAAGACTAAACTCTATTTAAAACTCAGAAAAGAGGGAAAATAGTTTTTAAAATACTTTTCAATCTAATGAGAATTCTAGAGTGCTCTCTAAATATTAATTAGATAGATCACCTTAGAGGCATATGGACTCAGTGAGATCGAATAGTAGATTCGAGAGGTAAAGAAACAGATTAGAAAAAGATTTAGAAAATCATATTAGAAAATATTCTCCTCACTCTAGACCAACTCGTGAAGAATTAGAAAGCAGTCTCAAAGAAGAATTAAAGACATCAAAAGTCTTATAAATTAATCATTTAAAAGAAATTTATAATTCATACAAATTAGAAGAGAATAGTTCAGCCTACTCTTCATCTTCTGAAGAAAGTTTGCAATAATCTCTTGGTTAAAGCATCAAATTATAAATAAAAAAGGCTCTTGCTAAATAAAATGGAATTGTTGATGATGAAGATTTCGATAGCTAGTATTTTAATAATTATAAAGAAAATTCATAAAAAAATTTAGATCATAAATATTTATAACAATACACTACAAATCAAAGTGATAAATCAGCTAATTCCAATCCTAATTTCCTTCATCAGCTTGAAGAGGATATGGAATTAATGAAAACTTAAATAGTCCCCAAAGATCAAATTATTATTGAAGATAAAGATGACATTTAAGATGATAATGAAAGCTAAATTGAAAACAACCAAGAGGAAGAGTAGTATGATGAATAAATTTAAGGTCATGAAATAGCTGATTCTTAATTATCCTAATAAGGATAATATAGTGATTAGTATTCTTTACATGATATCCAAATGTCTTAACAAAAGAAAAATGTAAATAAACATCCAACTCTCTATTAAATAGATTAGGATGGACATACCAAAAATTAAGGATAAAAAAATAAAAGCATGGCTGACTTTAAAAACTATAAAGGTATTGTTGATCCTAATGATTGGTAGAAATATAATAATTAAGATAAGAATGAAGAATCACTCATTTAAGAAATAAATGGTGATGATAATCAAGAAAACGTAAGAGATGAAGAGGAGGAATAATCATTCTAAAATTAATAAACAAATGAAGAGTTAAAAACAGATTCTAAAGTTTTTAATGATAATTTTTCTAACTTAAATAATGAATAGGAATTCCAATAACAATAATAAGAATAAGAACTAATGTAGGAGTAAATTTAATATTTAAATGAATTAGATGAAAATAAATTATTAGATTGGATTGATGAGCTCTTCCAAGCTGTTAACAAGGAAAAAGAAAAAAAAGAAGATGAGGAAAGAAAGCATTAATACGAGCTTATTTAGTTAAGATTAATGAATTTAATCCCTTAAAATTAAGACTTTTAAATGGATCAAGCGCAGAAAGATTAAAAATTTTAAGAAAAAATAGAAGAACTTATGAATATACAGAAATTATTTGTGTAAATATTGATGCAAAAGCAAGGATAATAGGTTTCTGATTAAATAGAAGATATTCCTCTTGATGAATATGAGCAGGATATTCAAAATTTACTTGCATAGCTCAAATAACTGAATTAAAAACTACAAGAGTTAGCAAATTAAAGATAGGCTAGAAATTCAAAAGTAATGCTTTCATCAAAGAATTAAAGCTAGTCAGATAGTTAATAAGTAGACGAAAGTAATAAAAATATTAATCATGAAAATATATTTGATTAAAGTAGAAAAAATTCTAATGCACATAAATCATTAATTGAGCTTGGGGATTATATTCAAAAATAAAACCAAGAATATCTCTAAAACGAATCTGATTTTATGAAAATGTTTAATCATAATAATGAAGAGATTGCTTAAGGCCAACTAGCAAATTTAAGTTAAAAAAGTATCAGACATTCCTAAAATAGTCTTTAGAAGATATAAGAAATGCAATAGTAATAGTAAGATTAATAACAAGAGCCATCAGACTAAGAGGATGAAGATAAAATAACTCATAATGATTTGCTAGATTTAGTGGATAATAAATTTAATCAAAATAATTAATCTCATGGAAATCCTCCACCTGCTAATTCAAAGAGAAAAATTTAGGACCCAGAAGAAAATAAAATAGAAGAAAGTGAAGTAAATGAAGAATTAGAAAAAGAGCTCTAAGAAATACGCCAAAAAGCTTAGTTAAAAAAAGAGATTCAGACTATGCTAAAAGATAAGAGTGAAATTATTGAAAAATTCAAGTATAGGCTAGAAATGAAGTTAAATAATGAAGAAGACTAATTAGATAAAAGAGGGAAAAAATCAGCTCTTGATGATGTCGATTTGTCCTTTCAAAGTGAGATGAAGTACGAAGAAAGTTTAAGACATTCTTCTTTATATAAAGATCCTAAAAAATAAAATAAACCCTACAGAAAACCAAGCGATGATAACAACAGTGAAAGAAGTGCTCCTGCAATGATTAATAATAAGTGTGAAGTTTTGGATGACACTGAAAAATCAGAACTTGATAAGACTCTCTAAGAGAAATTAAAACATGAATTATTCTTGGATTTAGAAAATTTTAAAAAGAGTGACATTTTTAAAAATCTTTATAACAGAAAGATAAAAGATTTAATTAATTCTTACTTTAAAATAAACTTAATGTAATAAATTAGAGAAATGTGTAGGGCTATGAATGTCATGCAGAATGCTAAACTTTTTTACTAAAAAAAGCAAGAAAATATAAAATCAAATTGCTTTAATGTAATTAAGTGGTACAGTGATTATTCCAGAGTTAAGAATAGCCGTAAGATCTAAATAGAGTAAAATATGAAAGTCAAAAACATGGAACTTAAAACAGTAGCATTTGCTAAAATAAAAAAATTCTGTGCCTAGCATAAAAAGTGGATTGAAGCCATTCATGAGAATAATAAAATGATGAAAATGTATAAAGTTTATACTGAATGGAAAAAAGTAGTGAATTACAAAGCCATGAAGAGACAAGCTGACCTCTATTATAAAAATATTCTTTTCTAAAAATTTAAAAATTAAATTAATGAGGTTAAGAATTCTGTTGATGTTAGAGCCATTATGCACTACTCAAGTAAGTTGCAAAGTTAATTCTTTTATTTGTTTTGCAAAACAGCATAGCAACTTAGAAAAAAAAGAATAGGTCTCAACTAAAAAGTGAGTAAAATCAACTCCCAACTTCTCTCAATTACTTTCTAAGAGTGGAAAAAATATATGTTAACCAAAAAATAAGAGAAAAATGATTACATATCTATTCAGATATGTATTAAAGATACAATTTCAAAGCCTAAAATCTAATCTAATTAAACTTTATAAGACTACAAAAAAGCTCCAATCACAACATAAAAAACAATCAAAGTTATTATGCCACCTGATTCAGTTTTTAAATGATATTTTAATAAAATTTCAAAGTTAAATTTTCCTGCTCTATATTAATATTTTTTTCTTTTTATATTTGTAATTAAACTTATGTTAAGTATTAACTTTTTAGATAAATTTAATTAAAAGTAGAGAATATATTTTATTATCATAAAATTAAATTTCCAAAATTACTTTATTTTTATTAGAATTAACAAATTGAAACATAAGATTTACGAGTTTATAGTGTTTAACCATAAAAGCATTGATCTTCAAACTTTTTAAAAGTTATCATTCGAAATAGAATAAAAAAAATTATTTGAAAGGAGATTTAGCCAGAAATATTGTATTATATTTTAGATTTTATTTTCAATTTCTTTAAGACTAATTTATTAAAATCATTCATTTTTGTATTTATTATATAAATTTAAATTTTAAAAAATCTAACTATCCTTCATAAATACATACTTATATAATTTATTAATAATTTATACAAGCTTAAATTTCACTTATACATAATTCTTTATGGTCCGCTAACCATAACTTTAAAAAAATCTAAACCAAATTCTGTAGCTAATTCATTTGATTTAATACCTATTAATTTAATGCTGTCAATATGTATGTGAACTCCTTTAGAGACATTAATTTAAATATATTTACAAGGAAGACATGAGAGATTAATTCTTTTTTAATCACTGCGACAAAAATACTTTTTCTCAAAAATAGGAATAAAAGGTCCACTTTTAAACTCTGATAATGATATAGTCATTTCACAGCCATACTTAAAATCATCAATCACTAAATATTTCACATTAGTCATATCAAACAGTTCCAATAATATATTTTATTATTAAAATAATGCAGTTTTCCATGAATGGTTTCTATTAGTATATTAACAAAACTACTTATTATATTGGTCATAATCTTTAAATATTGGCTAGAATGGCACTTCAGTAAATTTGCTTTCATAATCTTAATTTTATTCAGTAAATTAATTTCCAAAACCACTTGTTTTTATCATTTTTAAAAAATACAGCTTCTTTGATTTCAGATAAAATATTCAAATCTTTATTCTTATTTATTGTTTTCGAACTATCTAATATGTTATAACAATCATTCAATTATTTATTTATTTGATTTCATTTATTTTATGAAAATTCAAGACTTTAAATTAATTATCAATTATGCCAGTTAAAGATTTCTTTATAAAAAATTATAAAAAAGGCTATCGACACTGGGACTTCCCAAGCGGTCCCCCACCTTAGTACTAACCCAGCCTTAAGGCGCTTAACTTCGGAGTTCGAATGGGATCCGGTGTTTT
>JH720313.1:602623-713179 GCA_000231825.2 Tetrahymena elliotti 4EA | reverse complement strand
GTCCCCCACCTTAGTACTAACCCAGCCTTAAGGCGCTTAACTTCGGAGTTCGAATGGGATCCGGTGTTTTCACCTTAGTATGGCCGATAACAAAATTTAAAATCAAAAAATTGTATAAATATAACAAAGTAAAAACAAAATTAATAGATAATGGTTAAATTAATAAATATTTTTAAATGGATAAAAATTAATTTAAAGAGTTAACAGAATAAATGTTGACTATCAGAAATAAATTCTTTCTTAATATTAAAGATTTAGAAAATTTAATTTCTTCATCAACTTTTTATCATAATTTAAGATGAATTAATAAGATAAATAAATACTTGAAAAATTAAATATGAAATATTGATTGAGTTAATTATATTAAAAAAAAAAACTAAGAGAAGAATTAATTTAAATTATTTATAATATATATGAACAAAATTAAAGTAAATAATTGTATACAAATTAAAATAAATAATTTTTATTTTATTAATGAAACAAATTTTTCTAATTAATATTTAAAACTTTTGAAATATTTTATATTATCTTCATTAAATTGCCAAAAATTTAATATACTAACTCTTAATAAATCATTTTCTCAAATTTCTTCTAAAGGTAAGCCTTCTGCTCTTATACCTATTGCCAACCCTAAAAGCCCTGCAGTAATCATAATAAAGCTTGAACAGTAATATCCTAAAGAAAGAGAATCTATGCTATTTAATCTAATCAACACACCAAAAAAATAAGGTGCCAAAGCTCCACCTGCACACAAACCTACAGTATTAAATAGAGCTAGAGCTTAACTTCTTATTTTCTTTTTATGTTAAGTTAATGTTAAAAAATATATAATTTAAAATAAACTTATTACTAATGGGAAAACTTCTGATATAGTTAAATGAGCAGCTGAAATACCTGGAGAAGAAAAGAATATAATTAGAATCCAAAAAATAAGTTATGTGTTATGACTAATTATTGAATAATCAAATAAAATTCCATTTATGAAAAGGAGAACTCCACTTGCAACAACTATTAAAAAGTTTAAGTTATTTTTATGAGAAAATATTTGAAAAATAAACTATTTACAAATAAAAAATATCATTCTTTTTCTTCCTTAAGTATCAAAAAATCTAGCCATGACAAGAGGGCCTAAAAAGCTTGCACAAATTAATGGCAATATAAAGTATTATTCTATTTTATAAAAAAGAAATTAAAATAAATCAAAGTAGAAAGATATTCTTACCACTGTATTCTTTCTATTCAAAATTATCAATTTTTTTCATCATCATGACATGGGTATAGAAAATTCTATTTTAGAAAATAATTATTTTTGAGAATTTCAAGTAAAAATTTACCCTTTGTAAACAAAATTTGAAGCAAAAATAATAGAAAAGCACAAAGCAAATCTCTTTCTATATCTATTAATAATTAATCTCATTATCTCAAAGAGGTTTGTAGGTAATTCATCTTAGTTTAAATCCTAAACAAAAAAAGGTTCTAATTCAAAGATTATTACAAAAAAATAGCTTACATCATAATTTTAAGGGTGTATTCCTATCATTCTTGGTTTTTGCTAAAGTATTTTGCTTTTTAAATATTAAAAAAATATTTTTTAAAACCATAGTTACTTAATTAGAAATTTACTATTCTTCCAAAGGTATGATGCAATCATTATCACAACAATAAGTAATAAGATCTACTATTTGGTCAGCTTCGGTAGGCTTACCTTTCCCATTTATCCAACGAGGACTTTCTGGAATAAATTTTCTTAGATATATGATAGGAATTATAAATAAAGCACCAAAAAGGAATAAAAAACGCCAAGTTAAAGTATCATCTGGACTATTTAATCTAGCACTAAATGATAGTCCAAGTAAGCCTGCTACAGATGAACCTAAATGCCAAATAGAAGAGACACATATATTTGCAGTACCTCTATAACTTGAAGGAACAATTTCATCAACCATAGCAAAAATAGCAGTATATTCACCTCCAATTCCAATACCAGAAAAAAATCTGACCAAATATAAAAACAAAAGACTTCTGCTAACCATAACAAATAAAATCGAAATAGCATAAACAGCTAATGTTGCATAGAACACCTTCTTACGTCCATGCTCGCTAGCATAATATCCAAAAACCAATGAACCAATCCCTGCTCCAATCATATAAGCAGTTGCTAAGAGACTAATTTAAGACTCAGAAGCACTATATATTCTTTACAATTCAGTTGAAGATACAGCAACAACAGCTACCTCATAGCCATCAATAAACAATCCTCCACCTTTATAAATTAAAATAAGATTTAAATTTCTAAAACAAAAAGTAATTTGAAATATTTATAAAGTTTGTAGCTATTAAAAAATCTTCATCAAATATTTATTTTTCTCAACTTAAATTGAAAATCTAGATCATTATTTTCATGCTATTATTTAAATGTAATTTAAGTTTATTTTCATTAATGTTTGTTTAATCTTTCATAAACCTTTACAGTAAAAAGAAAGATTATTCTACTCACTTATTAGATTAATACTTTTTCTATGATGTTTTAAAAGATAATAATAAGTAAAAACTGCAATTTAAAAATATTTTAATATCCATTTGTGAGACTAAAGCATCCTTAAATATTAAATAAATTATATTTTAGCTGTTTCTTAAAAAATTCTATTTCTTATCTTTCTATTTTCAATGATCTATTTATTCTAAATTATTCCAAATTCTATTCTCAAAATATTAGCTTCAATAGAAATGTAAATTATAATAGGTTAATAACCATTTCAGGTAAATATTCACACTCCAACCTTAATAAACATTAACTTATTTAAAATATCTAATGCTTCATTCTGGAAATCTTTAATAAATCTTCAAAAATTAATTTGCTAATTTTAATTTACTTAGAGCTAAAATGGCATAATAGTGCCACTTGCTAAAAGGAAGGCTATCTAGACGTGTATACATAGGATTTTATTGATATATTGGCTAATCTACTACCTCTCTAGGCATTATAGGTCTTTTTAAATCACTTAAACTGTAACTTTATTCATAATTTGAATAAGAATTGCTCATTCCTTAAAATACATCCTGATAACCATACTTATTTTTTGCATTTTAAGCATGCTCATCATCATCCTAATTATGAAATGAAAGAGACATCCTATTTATTTATTTATTTTATAGATTTTTTTTATGATTATTCTACTTAAATAGCTAGTCAGCTATGCAAATGTCTAAACTATTTATGTGGGTAAAAACTTATTATTTTTTTTGTATAGTATTTATAAATTTATTGATAGCAAATAATTTAATACACCTTTCAATTTATTTCAAGTCTAATAGAAATAAATTATGTTAATAGTGCAAAAAATCATTATTGATTAAAAAAAATACTAGATTATGTAAAATTTTGCAGAGAGCTACATTTTTTGAAATATTATAAAGTTTGATTCTCTTATTTCAAATTTGATTATAATAAAATCAGTAAATAACCCTAGGATTATTATAATTATTTACTATTTAATAAATACTAAAATATCCATTGAAATCTATTCATAAAATATATCTTCTATTTTCAAAATTAAATTAAAAAAATTTTGAGTTCTTGAAATAAAAATTAATAATAATAAAATCAAAATTAAATTTAAAAATATTTTTTATGTTAGATTAATTGAAATTTATCAATTAAAAAAAGGAAATCAAAAATTGGATACTATAATATTATTAATAATAATAAATTATAATTTGCCATAAAATCTACATGAAGAATTTATTAATTTCTAAAATCAAAATCAACTTTTCAATTGAATCTCTCAATTTTTCTGATTTTTATCTTTAAATGTAGGGAACTCTGTTTGAGAAAAAGCTTTCTTGTAACAATTATAGAATCAATAAATGGATTTTTTTGTTTAAAATATATTAAAAATAATATTTTTTAAAAACCTAGATGATATATTATTTATTAAATTATTTTTAAAAGAAAAAGTGCTACATAGAACTAAAGCTATCTGATCATTCTTATTCTCACATCTAATATATTTTCTAAACATCATATCCAATAATAAATAATTTAGATATAAATAAATGATTTGATGGGATAAATCAGATAATGAAAAGTTTATAAAGTTTTTATTTATAAGATATAAAATTTTTTTTCCCATATTATTCCATTATTTTTTTTAATTAATATTTAATATCAATTTTATAATTTTTAAACTAAGAATTCTAAACTAATCTCCTCGCAGCTTTTAAGTTTCTCCTACTACTTATAAATAATATAAAATTAACCACATATACTAAGAAAAATTTTTATTACCTCAAAATATTTTGATGATGAAAAATCTCAATCTTTAAAGTACAAAATAATTGTTTGAAAAGTAAATGAAGTTAAAAAAAAATGAAAAATTAGACTACTATTCAAAAGATAACTTAAAATAAATAAGATATTCTCTTTTTAAAATATAAGAAAGTACTATCAACCTTAAGTACTTCCAATACGTGGTTTAAAAAATCAAATTATTACAGTAAATTTATTTTAAACTTTTATGAAATAAATTAAAATTAGTGATATACTTTTTCATGCTTTAACTTAAAAATATTCTTTTAATTTTAGCATAAAAATATTTTATAGGTAGTTTATTTAGGAAAAATTATTTTATAAAATAAACTATATTTTTAATTACATTATGATGTATAAAATTTTTAATTATTTTGATTTATTTATTTCTAATTTAAAATTGATTTTAGATTAAATTTACAATAGCATATTCAAAAAATAGGTTCTAAATTAAAGAATACATTTACTTTTTTAAAATTTATCTTAATAATTAAATTTATTACTTTTAGATATTCTTCATTATTGTAATTTAAGCTATGTTTAAAATTCTAAGGTGATTACATTTATTAAATTAGCTCTTTTAAAATTTTAAAAAAGTAAGCAAATTGAGCTTTTTTCAACCAAAAATAAAAGAATTTAATGCTGTTAATTTTTTGTCTTTAGAATTTACATAAGTAAAACTGAAAATTTAGACTAGAAAATATATAAAATAGGGCTACTAGACACATTTATTAAAAAAAATAAGCATCAATAAGATTAGATAAGTAGGTAAAAAAAGAGTTTTTTATTTAATGTGTTTACTAATAATATTTTCAAATAAATTCTAATAATTTTGTATTTAAACTTCTTGTAGAAAATAGATTATTTTTGAAATCTAATCGGTATTTTTTTATTTGAGTCTACATCAATTTTCAAATATTTAAAAATCATAATTAATTTATCTTATAGACAAACATGTGACTTAAAATTTTTGAAATTGTTAAAATCTTAAAAAAATTTATTTATTGATACTAAAAAAGAAATATAAAATGGGTTGCTTTGTTTTGACTAATACATATTTGAAAATGATAAAAGAAAAAAAGCAGTAAATTGATTATGAATTTGCTTACTAGTATAGAAAAGAAAAGGAAACATATAAGTAGTTTTTGATATTTGATTTGAATTAATATATTAATGAAAGAAATATTCAGTTGGATTAAAGATTAAAGAATAAAACATTTTTTATAGCAGGACTTTTTAATGATTGCCAAAAAAATGTTTCTGTAAATGCAAAAGAATATCTAAAGCAGCAAATAAACAATAATATTTACTTTCAGTAAGGTTAATTTGAATGCGGATTTTAAAATATCATTGATAGCCTAAAAAGCTATTTATTATCATGTGAAGTACAAAAAAAGTACATTTTCGAAAACCCCTATGATAAGGAATATTTAGAAGAAGATATTATTACTGTAAACTTGATGATGTATTTTGGCGGAGTTATCTATTTATCTAAATCATTTAGTCCAAATCAGATTATTAAAAATAAATATTTCGCAAAATTAAAAAATTAAAAAAAGTTCAGAGAGCTCAATTAAAATGATCTTTCAGAAGTAGAGAGCAATATGTTATTGCTAAATGCAAATATTTCAAATAATTTAGAAGAAATTATGTTAACTTCAACACTGTGTCTAGATTAATTTCTTTTTGAAAATTTTGAGAAATTTTATCCTCATCATTATAGTGTTGGAGTATTTTCGGATATGTATTATCTGAAAATCAAAAACATTTCATCTTTGAAAAATATCATGAACTCAAATTAAAAATGAAAATATTGATTGATTGTTAACCAAGATTATTCATATTTAAAAAAAAAAAAATTTTTTTTCTATGTTTTTATTTAGCTAACATAATTAATTTAAAATTTGAGAAATATAATTTCAATAAATTTAAAGATCAATAGTTACAAATCCAAATTAACTTTGCTACTTTAATAAGTGAAAACTACTGCATATTTGCTTGAATTCAGTGATGATTATCTAAAGAATAATATAAAATAAATTTTATTTATTTATACTTAAATCTAACCATTTTAAAATATGTTTCGATTGTAAAGAATTTCAATTTAATCTTATAAATGATTAATATCAAAATACTTTTCTTTTATTTTTTCTTATTTAAAGTTAATCAACCTAAAAAAAGTTTCTCTTGTTACAATTAAATTCTTTTTTAATTTCTGAATAAATGAATTTTTTACCATAAATTATACAAAAAGTTATCATAATTAATCAATATAAATTAGTTTCCAAACATATTAATCTAATTTGAGCACTGAAATTGAATAAAATGTAAGTATAAATAAATGAAATTTAATATTCAAAATTATAAAAATTAATTAAAAAAAAAATACTAAAATTTTTTTGAAATATGAATATTTAAAAATTAGTTATTTTTATTTTAGTAGGAGCCTTAATGCTAGCTACCTCTTTTTTGATGCTTAGTGATTCCAAATAAGCTTTAGAAAGTGATACCTGCACTCCAGAAAATACCTTATGTTTTAAAAATGACTGCTGTCCAGGACTTTAATGTGCTAAAGATGTATCTTCTGCATATTATTGTGTAAGATCTCCTCATCCCTGATGATACATAGACTAATTGTTATGATTAACAATAAAATAATATAAATCTCTATTGGCAAAAATAGATCTACATTTTGTTAAAAAGTAGATTAATTTGTGAAAATATTTATGTTAGTGAGCAGAAATTCAACCTTGAAAAATTTTAAATTTTAATCATAAGAGTTTAGAAAAATAATTTAAGTTCTTATTTGGCTATCCTAAAAAATTTAAAAAGTATTTGTTTAGTATTTAATAGTAAAATTAAATCTAAAAAGTTCTATAAAAAATAAAAAGAAAGAATTAACCTCTTAATTTAAAAAGATTTTAGTAATATTTATGTTGTATAAATTAATATATATTATATATCCTTTAATATTTTTATATGTTATATAGTTTTATATTGACTGGAATTATATATTTGTTTAGGTGGTTAGTTCTTTAGTTAGTTTATTTGTTAGTTAGTTAGTAAGATTGTTTAAACTTTGTAATTATTTTATATTTTTAAATTTGAATATGTTGTCAAAGGAAAACAAGGAGAAGATAGATTATTTCCTTTTCTTTTAAAATATTATTTGAAATTTATTTTTATTAGCTTTTTAAAGATAAATAACTCAATTGTAGTCATCTAAGATCTCTAATATCACTCACTAGCAAGCTTGGAGGTCTATAACTATCATTCACAGAAGGGAAAACCTTCCAAAATCTAAGTGTTTCATCTCCTGCACCTGTTACTATTGTTTAGCCATCAGGACTCATTGCTAAGAACAACACTCTGGAGGTATGTCCAGTAAGTTCAGCAATTTTTTGTAAAGAAGGGTACTTCCAAACTACTATTTGATTAAGAGAATATCCATGAGTGCTTACAATTTCATTTTCAGTTTTACCAAACATTAAATTGCATACTTATGACTAAGTGTCTATATAGTCAAGCATAGTGCTTGTTTAAGTGTTCCAGAATCTTATACATCTGTCTTAAGTACCACCACCTGAAGCAAGGAGTCCTATAATTACAAAAAAAATTATTAATTTATGATTTAAAAATGTAATAAAGATGTTTACCATGCTAGTGTGGAGACCATGCTATTGCTTTCACTGCTGCTGTATGTTAAGTAAATTTGCAAACAGGAATAGATGAGTGGCTGTTCCAAACAAAAAGTTTGTTGTCATTTCCACCAGAGGCAAGATACTACTCATCAAAGCTCCACTTTAACCCACAAACTTCCTATTTATGTTCTTAGAATTTTCTTACAATTGAACCATTATCTCTCAAGTCTCTAAGAGATATAGTTTTATCTCTTGAACCACATGCAAGAAGTGATGTTGACCAAGAAAGTGACCCAACTCTGACTGTATGATCATCATATGTTCTTAGCATTTTTAAACTATCAGCATCCCAGACTTAAACTTATCCAGCAGATGTACCAAGAGAGAGTTAATGTCCTTTTGGATGCCATGCTACACTTGTAACTTAAGTAGTAGGACCTAAATCACAAAATTTAATAACTTTATTATTATCTGCCTTCCAAAGATAGACGCAGGAACCTAAAGCAACAGCTAATATGTTAGTACTAGACCAATCAACTAAGTTGAGATAAAAATCATCCTAAAGAGAAGGAGCATCTAAAACTTTGAAAGGAATTTTATTAATTTTTCTAGTTTCTTTACGCTTAAAGTCAAATATGCAAGAATTTTAATTATCAATGAGGCTGTATTTGTTTGAATACTCAGGTAAGTACTTTCCAATATCTTACTTATTTTTCTAAGGAGAATCCTTAAATCTTAGTATATTTTAGTTAGAGAAGCTTTAAATGGTTTTTGATACTTCATTTTCGTCTTGAGATAAGTAAATAGGTAAGTGGGGCGTATTGTTAGAGCGTTCTACTTCTTAGGTAAAATTATTTACATATCTTGGGGGAATCATACTATTTCCATGGTTTGCAAAGTATTATGAAAATTGAGACGAAGATATACCAAATGGAGTTTTTTAGTTATTGCTATTAATTCCTAAAATGTGAGACTTATACAATTCTTCAATAGAAACTTAAGATTATTTCTCATAAAATTCACCTTTGTAAAAATTTTTTGTGTCATTTTCATCTTTAATTTCATGTGCAGTAGTAAGTGCAATAGAAAGTTTTGATGTTTTACGATTAGGAATAAAACGATCAGATTTCTTTTTATTAAATTTTTATTTGGAGCTTTTCCAAATTGAAGGAATAGCTTGATTATTGTTATTAACCAAAGAACAAAGTTAATTATCAAATTGTGTTTTATTTTTACTAAATAAGCTTGTTTGAAGACCTAATCTCTCCGGAGAACTAAAATTCTCTTTCCAATCATCTCCTTTTAATTTTCTTTAGGTCTTTGGGGTGTGCTAAGGAATTTGCATGACTAAATCATCTTACTTAACCTTCTAAGTAAAATCTGAGACTTCCAAAGCTTCTTCAAATTTGTTAATGATTCCATCAAAACTTTCTTCCATGCTATTCGAATTTTTAGGAGAAGTCTACTCTTCAGTTCTTTTAACAAAAGGATTGATATTAGAGTAGCGAGCACTCATAATACCTTTCTTTAAAAAGAACTCAATATCTGGATTTTCAATATATTAGTTTCTAATTCCATAGGGAGTCTTGCTATTTGATGTATTATTCAAAAAAGTATCATTCATATTATATTCTTTATTCTGTGACTTTTCTTAAAAGTAAGAAGCACTATTTTACAAACAAGGACTTCCTATGGTTTAATCTTCTAAGCTTATATTACTAAATTATTCACTCAACCTAACATTAATAAATATTAAAATTAATACTGAAAACTTTCTACATATTTTCTAATAAAATTAATAAGGCAAGTAAAAATATTAAAATCTTTAAAATTCACAGCTCAATTTTCTTAGATTTTAAATTGATTTAGATAAAGTATAATATTTTTATTACCTTTTTAAATAACTGGCAATCTTAAAATATTTGCTTAATTGTAATTTTTAGAAGAATAAATATGAAAATAATCATTTTACTGGTTGAAGAGAGAAATTGAAAAATCTGATTTTTAAGAAAAGGAAGATGCCTGTTTCCCTTGCTATTTGGAAATACTCTCTTTGCTATTAGTACTTAGGGGAGTACAGACACCCTCAGCTGGAGAAAGCTCAAATTCTTCCTCAAAGCATGGAAGAGAAGGATGTCCTCTTTATATAAAGCTGATTTATTACTAATTTTGACAGCAATTACTATTCTCACCACTCATAGGACTTCTAAAACTGGGCTAAGTAGAATAACTTTGCCCAAGTTATTAGGGGGAAAGGTATTTTTAACTCTCTACATTTTGCGAGTTGGACTTTTTTTCATTGACAGGAGTATAGTCAAGACTTTCTTTTCTATTCGCTGGAATACTGTTTTACAAATTCCTAAGGCAATTCATAATTATTTATACCTATAAATATTATATACTGAATTGAGAGACTAAAGCTATTAAATCTATTTTCTTATGTCTAAAAAACGTTTGCTATGTATTTAATTGTCAAAATTTCAAATGATTTTGAACTGAGGAGTACTATGATTAGCTTATACTAGCTCTTTGCTGTATGCTTTTGTGAATATTGTCTATTTTTGTTTTATTTTGTGTATTAGTAGAATTTATAGATAATAAATAATATAAATCAAAACTTTTTGCTTGGTTTTTATAGTCAAGATTATTAATTATTTAGCTGAATTATTAAATTAATTAATTAATTTAGTAGAAATAAAGTATTGTTCACACGAATTCAAGAATTTGATATTTGCATAAATAAACTAAACAGAGTCAAGAAAGAATAAGGAATAGATGGATTTATAAAATAAAAAAAATAAATAAATTTTGATGATCTCATATTTTAGTTAGCTAATAAAATTTATTGGTGAAATTAAAGTCTATTTTTATTTTTGATAATCATTTATTAACATTATTGAATATTCTTATTATCTCAATTTTCTACCATGTCATTTCTAATTATTTTTTATATATATAGTCTTTTTTATTTTGAGCAATATGGTAAACTATATTTAATAAGAGATTAACTTTGAATTGTTGTTTGTATTAAGTGTAAATAAGTATGAAGAATACTTAACATATGATAAGTAAAAGAAGAGATTAATTACAAATAAGTATTAATAGTAAATAAATAAATTCTATCTATCTAAAGAACAGCAGTAATCTGCGGTAATTAATTTAATTATTTTGAAGTGAAGAGAAAATCTGATCATCTTATTTAATTTAATATCAAAATAAGTAAGTAAATTTTATTAAGAGCTGTTATTTACCAGAAAAATAAAATTAATTAAAAAGTGAATGAACTTCTTCTTTTATTTTAGTAAAAAAACTTATTAAAAATATAATTTTAATTAATTTGAGTTAAATTAGAATATGATATTCTATTAAAATAAAATTATTTTGTTCCTTTTTTATTGATAATAAAATAGAATGTTTTGCTTGTAGGCTGATGAAAAAATAAATGATATTAGTTACAAGAGGATAGATGTATAAAAATAATAATAAAGTTTAATTGTATTTTAGTGTATTGATTTATTTATCTTTTTTAATTTGTTTTGGTTTTTAGGTTTTGTTAAATAAGTTAATTTTTATTATTTCACTATTTCTTAGGATGAATTTCACTCCACCAATCTACTCTGCTGTAAGCATTTTTAGCACTTCTAACATAAGTGAGATATTTATTGTAAACGTCACCGTCTCTGGCACCGAAGGGAGAACCCAAAATATGATCAGGAGGGCAAACAACATCTAAGAATCCAATAGCTTCATCCTTTAAGACTCTATTTATTTTAAAAATGTAAATTTAAATTCTATTCATATGAAATATATAAGAATAATTACTTGATAAGATCAGTAACTCTATCCTTCATTAATTTAGCAGTTTCAGATTCAATGAAATCTCCTTCTCTGAAGGTACCCAAGTCAGTGATAAGGTTATTCAATCCCCACAATTCAAATATGTTTAACATGAATTCCTTTTTTAAAATTATTTATTTTTAATAAAAATTTTATTTTTTAATTTTAATATTTACCTTAGTTTGTTCATGTTAAATTTTGTTAAGGGCAGAAATAAACTCTTAAGCTTGATAAACTTCACCATAAGCAAGAGCTAAACTGTTCAAGTAGAAAACTTAAGTTCCATTCCAGGCAGAGAAAGGATCAGGATAGTTGCCTAAGTTTTCTTGTAACTTCATACCAGATCTCTAAAGTAATAAGTTAACACGCCATTCTAAGGCCCTTAAAATATTTTCAGGGTTTCTAAAGTGAGGAACTTCTTTAGCATCCCATTTATTGCCTTCAACTGGTTCTACAGTCAAGAATTTAATTGTTTCGTATTTAATTTCTTTGCCTTTCATCAAAGTTCTGATTTAATCTAAGAGGAACTTAGAAGTTTATTAGAGCAAAACGTTGTTATCTCCTTCCCAAGTAATATTGACATCTAAAAAAATTTAAATGAATAATTAATGTTTTATATTAATTTAAATAAATAATATAATTAATTAAGAAATTTACCATTATCTCTGTAGAGACTACCAATTCTATTGTAAGAAGAATAGCCATGTCCACCAAGAACTTCTCTAGAAATTTAAATGATGTCCTTAGCTTACCAAGTGCAAATGGCTTTCATGACAGATGATTGAGCATGAAGTTAGTGGATTAATGTATTTTTTAAATCTAAGACATTTTGTTAGTTGTGATCCCATAATATGTTGAGGTTTAAGGCAGCAACTTATTAGACAGTATATCTAGCAAGAGAGCTCATGAGTCTATATTAGACCAAAGGATATTCAATAATAGAGTTTTCAAGTTAGCCAGGAAGACCGAATTACTTACGAACACAAGCATATCTAGTAGCAATAGTTAATGCCAACATAGCATTAGAGCTGGCATGCATACAGATGATGATTCTACCACCTGATAAAGAACCAAGTTATAAACCAAAACGTCTATCAGCATTAGGAATAGTAGTTTTGAATCTATTAATTAAAAAGTAAAGTTAATGAAATGCGGATTAGATTTGTATAAAATAATGTAAGGAGATAATTCTTTTATTGAGACTTAAAAGATTATAATGCTTTATCTTTTATAAATAGAATTAACTTTTAGAAACATCTTTTCCCAAAAAAGCGTCAATTTAGAAAATATCAATAATTTTATTGCTACTTTTGAAAATATCTATCGAATTACTTTCAATTAAATTGCTTTTATCATCGGCATTAAAATTATGGCATTTGATTTCTTGAAAATATTATTAAATAGCTACTATTTTAAAACATTATGTGCTATTCTTAATTTTATCTTATTAATTTCTTGCTATTCCAGCCACGTATTATCTATCAATTATCGAAATAATAAACTAATGCTTTTAATTAATTTCTTACTTTCCATCTTCGATTTGAGAGAACTTGTCAAGTAAAGATTCATAGGGTACTCTGTAGTTGCTGAATTATAAGAAACCATTGTCAATACCTTCTAAACCAACCTTAGAGCCACAGTCTCCAATAACAACACCAGGCATAGGTTGATGATCTTCCTATTATTTTTTACAAATTTAATTAGTTTATCATTTAATAATATTATTTATCCTTTATTTAAAAATTTGGCTTTAGTTCTACAAACTCTCTTTCAAATGAAGTTTTTAAAATTTGGCTATTTAAATGAAATAAAAGTATTACAAGGGATCTGATGGGTACAAGGAAAGCATGAACACCATAGTTTTCTCCATTAAGGATTAATTAGGCCCAGACAACAGATTGATTAGCAAGTTAGGCAGAAGCTCCAATCCACCATTTAAGAGCTAAATCATTAGGAGTATTAATGATAAACTCATTAGTAGTAGTATCGTAAGTGGCAGTAGTTTAAATAGAACGCACATTAGAACCATGACCTAATTCAGTTAATGCGAATGAACCTACATCACTCAAATTTATGGATCTTTATATGTATTTTTCATGCTTTTAAGTACCAAGGTTAATTATGGTCTTAGCATAAAGATAGAAGTGGACACCATGCTTGATGCAGTGAGATGCATTCCACTAGTAAAGAGCAGTTCCCATGATAGATGCAATATGGGGATCTTTCTTGTAGTCTTCATAGTCCATATTCTTTTCCTTATCAAATTAAACTAATTAAACGAAGGACATATATCTGTACAATTCTCTATTCCATTCTTCCAAATGAGCATGTCTGAAAACCTAAGGGCTATTCTTAATGACATCGAAAACACGCTTCATATAATGGCTATTGTATCCATAAAGAGCATGTTCAGTTTATTTAGGGCAAATAGTAGACTTTTGTCTATAGAATTCAAGAGATTTCTTAGGATTCAATTCTATTATTTTTAAAAATAAGAATGAATATTATTATATGAACAGTAAAGTGCTTAGATATTAACCAAATAAACAAACAAAGAAACACTTATTTGGCATATCTTCTCCTTAAAATCTTAATTTTCAAAAAATGTAAATATTGAGCTATTTTTATAGAATAGTTAAATTTTGACTAAAAGGTATTGCTTACCATCAGCGATAAGTGTTGATTCATTTACTTGCTTGGATAAAGCTTCAATACGTTCGTTGGCTTAAGACATTTTGTTTACTTTAGATTTGCTTTGATAAATGTATATGTATTTAGTACCTTTGTTTTAATTTTTTATTAATTAATACCAAAAATTTAAGATTATTTAAATTAGGTGTAAATTCATTTAAAGTATTAACGTTCGGAATAAGCTGGCTAAATCAATAGATCGTCATTTATATATTGAACATAAATTACGCAATCTATTTAATTATTCCTTTTTTCTTATTTTTTCCTTAATTCCTTTTAAATTAAATTTTTCAAAATCAAACCCCTTATTTTCATTTATTCAATCATAGCTTCTATTTCAAGTATTATAAAAGATAATTTTTATCTCCGTGCCTAGTGTACACTTTAAAGAATCATTAATACCTTAAATTGCTAAAAATTGCTTATCCCACAACATCCCATCAAAAAAGATCATATTTTAACCACAAAACTTAAAGATCAATATGAAATTGTATTTCTTAAAATGGCTCTATCAACTTACAATAATTACTAAAGGTTATGGCTTTCAGAATTTTATATTTACTTCCTGACGTAATCCCAAATAACTCAAAGTTAAAGTAATTAATTTGATTTGCAATAACTAAGCATTATTTTAATATTATCTGTTTACTTGCTAATTGATTTCATTCATTTGTTTTTGAATCTTTGAATTAAATTGAATGATCGACGTCAATTACTCACCTCAAAAAAAATAATTATAAATAGTATTTATGACTTTCTAATAACTATCACACACAAATTTAAATACAACCTTTAATAGTATCTTCACACGCAAATTAAGAATTCCCATTTTTTTCTATTAGAAGATTGTGCATAATAGCTTAAAATAAACTATTTCTAAAATATGTTTTCTGGAGAAAAAAATGAATGAAGCATTTTAAAGTTCAAATAAGGGGGGAATCACTTCATACTGCCATACCGAAGCAATTAATAATCTATAAAAATAAAAATCTTATAGAGGTGCTAAAAATTTAGATTATTATAAAACATATTCAACTTTGTTTACATCATATTTACTTTTCAAAATATAAAAAAATAATCTATTTTCTAAATAACTTCATAACTTCTACCTTATCTTTTTTAAAAAATCCAAGATTTATCTAAAAATAAAAATGAATTAAATATTTTAAGTGGTTACAAACAAATGAAGTTGACTTACACATTTCATTTCTTCTAAACATTTTTATGCAAAATATGATTATAAAAAAAAAGCTTAATTAATAAAGTAAGCTAATAGATTTGAGCCAAACAAAATCACAATTTTATGTAAATTTATTTATTATGTAAAAAATATTAATAATATGAAGAAGATATTTTTTTCCTTTGATTGAAATCATTATCAAAATAGAAATATCATAATCATTTTAAATAATTTCTTAAATATCTTCATAAATCTTCAAAGTTATAAATTTTATTTCAAAATGATAGTATTTTCTTTTGATATTTAGATTGCTTCAATTTATGAATTTTGAGCTAATATTACTTCTTAAATGTATTACTATAATTTACATATTTTTACAAACAAAACCAAAATTATGAAAAATCCACTATTAATCAAAGTGTAAATCATTAGAAATAAGAACAAAAAAACTAATTATTTTCATAACTAAATTAGAAAAATAACTCTTTCAAAATAAATGCTGTAAAGAGTTATTTAATAAAGCTACTTTTATTAGCATCAGTTTATATAATTTATAAACTAAAATGGAGATTATTTTTATAATATTTTGAAGAATTGATTTGCTTCATATGATTGTATTCTTCACTATGCAATAAATAAATTCGATCAAAGTTGATTTGCTTACAATATTATTTAGAAACAAATTAAAAATTAAGTTTCGAAAAAGTATCTAAATTACAATATCCGAAGAAAATAACAATTTTGATAGATATTTCTTTTACAAATATCTCCATTATATACATAAATTACAAAGCAATATTTACTTTTTTATAAAATAGCAGATAAAATCCTCTTTAAAAATCAATATTCCTTTAAACTATATTAAAAATATTCATAAAATTATTATCATCAAACATTTTAATAAATTCCTTAAAGTTTTCTTATTTAATTTTTAGAAATCTAACTTTATTTGCTTGCTTCTAATTAAAGATAAAAAAGTGATTAGATTTTTGATGTCTTCTTACATTGATACTTTAATAATATTTTGGCTTATTGTTTCTAATTTTGTCAAATAAACTCTGCTTGTACAATTTTTAGTTACTAGGTAACATTGATAAAATTGATAAAATTAATTAATTTATTTTTAATTAGTAACTCACTCCAGTTTTAATTAGTATATAGACTCATCTCACTTGAAAACTCATTTTTTTCTTTTACTTAAGCAATTATGTTATAGTCAAATGTTATTTATATGAATACCAACTAACTTTTTTTTCAGCATCTTTCATTTCTTTTAACAAGATAGATAATACATTTTTAAGCAATTTTTCATACTATAAACAAATTTGAAATTCTCTAAGTCCCTTCCCTTGATCATACTTTAGAAATTATTTAGAATAATACCATTAGAATAATAGAATTTATATATATAATATTAAAAAAAATATTCTTTTAATTTGATAGGGCATTTAAATTTATTCTAATTCAAATATTAAACTGCTCAAATAACTTTAAGATAAAGAGATTTTTTATTTAAAAATTAGAAATGATATTTTATCTCCCTAAAATGACTTTTTAAGTGAATATGCGGGTACATACAGTGGCATTATGAAATTTTATAATACTTTTTTCTATAATTTTCCTATAAGATCTATAAGATGGATATCATAATAGTAAATAATATTTGATTATCTAATTTTTTAACAAAATAATTCAAGAATTATTTTAAAAACATCTCTAATATTTTGTTGATGACACAAAATAAAAAAAACTTATAAAAAAGTAAACCAATCAAAATTTGAAAAACACAATATATTATATAAAACTTACTCAAAAAATTAATGATATAATTTTAATTAATTTTTAAAGAATTTTTTTAATAAAATACATCTACTAAAAATTAGCAAAATCATAAAGAAGCAGTTATTAATAAAATTTCATCTAGACAACTTTGTAAAAAAATTGTTAGTTGAATAAGAAATATTTTAAAAGGTTCTTGAAAAAATGTAATCTATTTAAAGTTATAAACACACTAAGTAATTTATGTAGACAAAAAAAAATCATTTTTAATATAATAACTATTTTCTTGCTAGATTGAAGTAATTATTTACTGTTCGCAAATTTACAATTATTAAAAATAATAATCTATTTTCTTTTTTATTCATTTGATCAAAAAATAACATTTTTATCAAACTCCTTAATACCTTTAAACCATGGTGTCAATAGAATGGTAGTCACTAAATGCTTTTTTTCCTGAACCTTCTTACTAAGAGAAATCTTTTTCTTCATTTTCTGTAGGTTTATTGCCAAATGTCATTAAATTATTATTTTCGATACTTTGTTTAAGATCATTGTTTTCTAAACGAAGACCTGCAACTTCATTTTCTAGTTCATTTATTCTCTCTCTTAGCATTTATTAGGAAAGTAATTTATCTTTGTATAGAATTCCAATAGATTAAATAACTCTTCTAGGTGAAGTAAGAGATTTATTATCAGCATTTTTAAGTAGTTGATACATTTCCTTTTTACTGTATTGATTATATCTCAAAGCGTTTTATCCTGTCTCTTAGAATTTATATGGGTTATTATTGATAATATCCTCCTTTTATTGGGTCAAGGCTATTGTGTTAAATCTTGATTTAAGAGTTTCATATTTTTCCTTTGCTAATTTCTACTCATACATGAGAGTATCAGCTATATTAGAAAGGTTAAATATTTCATTAGCCATTATATCTATTTTAGATGCTAAATTAAGGATGAGTTAATCTTTCTGCTAAGGAGTATATTAGTTAAGCATATGCTATGAAGTTAATTACTACACATTATCAAGTTCTTACTTTAATTCTTATTTACTATATCTAGTATACTCATTATTATCATCAAGCTAATCCTACATTTAAAAGTTATTTAGAATTTGAATAGAAAAAAATTAATTTTAATGAAAGTATAAAAATTAATTAAGACCTCATTGCTATTTAAAATAACTAAAAATACATATTTCCTATTGAAGCAATTTAATTTTTTACATGGTTTCCTGGAGAGAATTGAAGACGTTTTTTTTCAAACATTTGTGGATAATGGCTGCTATGATTTATTGTACTTGCTTGCTAAAATGGAGATTAGAATTAAATTTTATTAATTTTATTTGTATATCTTGTTAGATTTTATTTAATTACAATTATTTGCAAAAGGTCAGCTAATTAATCAATCAAATTTATGCATTAGTTTTTTATTTATTAAATTATTGATGTATGGCTAATTTGTTCTATATTTTACCATCAAGCTAATGGGCATATAAATAATTAATTATTAATTCAATAATTTGCATTAAATCATTTTTATTTCAAAAATGCATTTACTCTTTTCCAGTAAAATACACAAAAAGTAAAAAAAAATTAAAATTGTATGCAAATAAATAGCAAATAAATACATATTATCCAATTTCTTTAATTGTTTATTTTAGATTAGATTTTAGTTTTATTTTTATAAGAAGGTATTAAATTCACTATTAATAATAAAAACTTAAAAATCTTAGCTTAATAAATAATTGACAATAGTTTCATTTGGAATATGTAAAATTTAGTATTTTGAATCATTTATCATTTTTAATAATTAGTATTTTTTCCTTATTTTTTTCTATTTTAATCAGCAAAGCATGCAAAAAAGGAGTCTTTTTTTCAATTAGAATATATTGGTTTTGTCTATTCTTAGAAAAGATATTTTAAATAGTAAATTCACAAAAAAACCCATCTTTTTTCTTTTTTGAACTAATGATATCTATTTACTTTAACGATGGTTAGTTGATATTATTAGATAGATTTATTTAATAAAAATTGAAATACTTTTATATAATGATTTTAAAAATTAGAGTTTTCTTTCTTCTAACTCTGCTTACTGAAAAACTGAGAGAAATAGTAAATAAGTTTTTAAAAATCAGCATCCAAATTTTGTGAAAAAAATTGATTCGCTAGAAAAGATAAATTAGTTTTAGATAAGGCATGAATAAAAGAATGATTATTTGCTTTAATCTATATAATAGGCCATCATAAATATAATTAATAATTTGTTTATTATCAATACATTCTGTCTATAATATTATCAATACATTCTGTCTATAATATCTAAAAATAAACTTTTATTCATTTTAGAAATAAAATACTTTTATTTGTTTGGTTTAAAAAGATGATTTTGTAAGATTCTTCCTTATAAAAAATATTCAATAAATAAATTTTTTTTTAATCAAAAATAACTCATTATAATTAATTTAGGATGTCATAGATAAAAAAATTAGAAGGAGAGGAATAAAAAGTTGATTAATCAAGTGATAATAATGTAGATTTAGTAAAGTACACTTTGAAGCCTAGAGAGTTAGCTTTTTCTTATGAAGAAGTGTTTTTAGATTGTGCCTACGAAGGACCATTTAGTAAAAAAAAAATTGAAGAAAAATTAGAAGGGCTTTCATAAGTATTAGATGTTTAAGAATATGATCATAAAGATTAAAAAATGAATGGTAGAGCTGCTCTCTTGCTAATCATGAAAAGGACAGGAACTTCTTCAAGAACTGTAGTCAATAGTAAACAACTACTTGAATTATTAACTGGAAAGAATAAAGTAGAATAGCTAAAATCATAAATTATTGAGGATATTGAGAAAAGATTTGCTGATTTGAACCTCTGATAAAAAATTGAATATTAATTTTTGATAAATATTGTTGTAAAAGTAAGAATAATTTATGTTATTATTAAAAGTTGCAATATATTTATATAATCTAATTTCTTCTACAAATCCTTCTAATATTTTATTTTCGAAAAAGCCATTTTTTCATTAAAATATTTTCTTAAAAATCACAAAATGCATTTTTTAATTTTAAATTGATTTTTTTTATGGTAAAAAATGAGCATTTATATTACACAAAGATTAAGATTAAACAAAAAAAAATAAGTATGACTGATCTTTGAATATAAGTAAATATATTGCCTTTATAGAGATTATCTTTTATTATTTATTATATATACAAATTAATGTTTATTTTTCAGATTTTTAAAGTTTGAGAGAATATTGTTAAGTTTGTTATGCCTTCATATCTAGGATCAAATCTAGAAAAGATGAGATCATGATAACGAGTATTATGAGGAGAGCCATTGTCTTTTAGGGTTCTATCGAAATCTTATCTTTCTAGATAGCTTTTATTTTAACTTAAGAAATCAAAGAGATCACTAATATTGATAGATTTAGTTTATACTTCTAATCTTACTTCATTAAAAACAACCTCATTATTTAAATGAGATTTAAATAATTTTTATAAGTAGGTAAATGTTTCTGAATAAAATTCTAAATCCCCTGCCCTATCTTTATCAAAAATCTCTTTAGAAGGCTATTCTCCTTTGGGAATAATCAAGTTGCAAAACTCAGAAAAATCAATCAAGTCTGGCCTTTTAAATAAATGACTTGAATTATTTTATGTATTTAAGTTAAAAGTTACTTACTGTTTGTTAGAATTTTTTATTTTTCTGAAAAGGAGAGCTACATCTGTAGAATCTACTAGTGGTATATTAAATTAAGTTTTAAGGGCTTAAGTAAAACTGTAGGCATCAACATAATTTTTTTCGGGACGGAACATTCCAAACAAATTGTGAAGTTTTAGATCTCTCTTAGTGATAAGATATTTTTATATTTATTCAATATCTGCTTCAAGATTAGCATTAGCTATCAGTTTTTCAATAACTTTTTAAAAGTTATTTCTGCATTTAAATTGTGTATACTCTAATTTATATTAGTTGTAGCTGCTATCTGCTATTTTGCTTTTGCTTATACTATTTAAAAATTCAGATCTTCCCATTTCACCTCCATAACAAAATCTCTCAAAAGCATCATATGTGAGATAATTTGCTTTATTTTAACACATTCTATAAAAGAGTACTGCAATTTAATAAGCTGATAATGAGTCACTAAATTTCTCTAATGCTTTTTCTAATTCAGTAATAGTAATTCTTCCATTCCTATCACTGTTCAACTCCCTAAAGAATTAATCTACTCTAGTTGAACCTTAGAATAGTTTTTTTCTGAGCTTATCAATCAAGTTTTCACTTTCATAAATATACTAAATCATCCTTCTAAAAATATCTACTGTTTATTCACTCCAATTTCTCTTTATAAATAATGAAATTTGATTAATGTATATTTAGATGAAATCTCATTTACCTCTAAAACTCTTCTAGAAGTGACATACTTTCCAACATCATTATTCAACTAAGGTAAACACATTTATTCAAAGTCTTCATATCTAAATATATCACGTGAATATTTCAATTAGAATTTTAAAGTTCAAAAAATAAATGTAATTGAATAAAAAAGACATTTATGATTGATAAATAATTAATAAATTACATAAGTAATCCTGAAGCAGATGGGACATATCTTGTGAACACTAATGAAAGCTATAGTTAAGATAGATTCAAGCCTATAGTTTTTTAACCTTATTAAAAATCATATAATGATAATTTTCCTACAGCATTTTTGTCAAATATTTAGAAGAAAGAAGGAATGTTATAATCTGGTTAATTAACTAAACTGTTTTTAGCATTTTCTATTTCAGCTTCAGCTTTTGATATCTCAATTAATTGTTCTGCAAATTATCTATAAGTCATCTTTTATTCATCTTTAGAATCATTTTACTGCCCGTATTCTTGAATTTATTGTGATTTTTCAAAATTTGCACCTTCGAAACCTCCTTGATTTCTGTCATTCTCTTAATTTTTATTATTTTTTCTCATTTTAAGTGGATATTTTTTATAGGTTCCAAGTCCATTAATAGTAATATAGCTGTCATAATAGAAATTTTAGTCTCTTTTACTGTTTTCATTTCCAGATTAAGAGTTCATCATCACCTAACTTTGACCTCCATTTTTAGAAAATTCAGGAGATTAAGAAAAATCACCTTAGAATTAAGATGGCTTTCCGAAACTCTACCTAAGATAATCATTATTTGGTTCTGCTCTAACAAATGATGAGGATTTTAAATCATCTCTCCTACTTTAAATTATATCTAATCTCATCGCAGAATTTTAAAGTCCATTATTATAGAGATAAGAAGAAGCATTAATGTTAAAGCTGTCAAATTTCTTTGGTTCAGTTTATGCTCTATAAGGTATTGCTGTGCTTTAGGCATTTGTTGGATCGCGTACATAGGATCCTACATATTGTGTAATTTTCTTATCTTCAGAAAATCCATATTGTTTTTAATCTTATAATGTACTCATTCCAATTTAAGGAGATAGTTAAATAGATGAGTATGGTCTTTGGGTTCCTCCATATTAATTTGAGCTACTGTAATTATTTAAAGGGGGTGGATTCAGATAAATATTATTGCTATCTCCATAACTTTTATATGACCCTTTTTAGGAGTAAGAGCCTCCAACTACACCTATTTGTGGTTGGGATTGATAATATTTTGAATCTTGCATAGAACTAATAGGTAAAACTAAATATAAAATAAAACATTTTTAACACTAAAAATAAAAAAATATTTAAATAATTTTCATTAGTTTACTTGAAGGCTAAAAACGAGAATTAACTGCATTAGGATACATAGGACCTTTATTTGTGTAATCTATTTAATTTGAATACTAGTTGGGACGATATTAGCTAGATATGGGTGCAGCATAGTTTTTTTGAGGACTGAAAACTGTCGAATTCTAAATAGATTCATATATATTTTAAACATTATAGTTGTTGGAAAATGGAGTATAATAACTCATTTTTAGCTTTTGGTTATTATCTGATTAAATGCTTTTATAAATATTTGCTTATTTGAGTGATATGAACCTATTTATTTATTTATGTTTTTAATATAAAGAAATAAAATAATTATTTTTATTTTTAATCAGTATATCCACTCTTTATTTATAAATACACAAAAATTTTCAAAACTTTTATTTGCAGAATCTATCTATATTTATAAAAATTATTGATATCAATTATTGACTCAAAATTAATTAATATTTATTACTTATTGAATTTCTTTACTCCTAATTTAATTTAAAACAGTTAGCAACACCTATATTTTTTAATTCAAAAATCTGCTTATTATTTATTAAGCAATATCTATTATCCTTTCAAAATAATATTAGAAAGCAAAAACTAAATTAGAAACCCAAATTAACACCCATTAAAAGTTTTAAAATGTATTATCAAGAATTTTATTTTGTCTTTTTTAATTTGTCTTGATTAATATTGGGTTCATTAATCATACAAATCTAAATTAAAATTTTAAATATGATTTTATGAATTTTTGATGATTTTACAATAAAATAATCAAACAATAAATTTAAATAAAAAAATTGATTAAATTATTAAATATATTTCTAAAATAAAAAAGTCATGTTAGATACGAGCAAGTTTAAAAGCATTGAGGCTGTAAATAAAAATAGAAAATTATCTCTATTTTAATTTCCTTTTTAAATTAATGAAGTTTTCTAATTCTTAATTTTTCACCTTGAAAAAAATTCTTTTAGATTTTATGTAAGAATCCATTTTTTATCTAATTTTAATTTGAAAATTAAAAAAAAAAACAGTTGGATTGGAGATGAAGGCTCTGCAGATTTAGGAAAATACTTAGCATAATGTGAGAATTTAGAACATCTATAACTTTACTTACAGTACTATTTTTAATTTTTGATTTAAACGTTTATAGATAAACAATTTTATTCTTGTTGAACAATTAGAAAGAACCAAATAACTTAAATAGGAGCTATCGATCTTTGTAATGGTATTGGATAATGCAACAATTTAAAAAATTTAGTCTTTGATTTGAGGTAAATCCTTTGATTTGGACTGTTTGATGAAAGTTTTATCCTTAAATCTATAATTAAAAACTAGAAATAATAGTATCGAGTCTGAAGGCATATCTTATTTTGGGAAATAATTAGTTCAATTGAGTTAACTCAGTATTCTTGAGATCTATTTAAGGTTATTAAATATTTCTTATTTATTTTAATTTTTTTTTATTTTAACAGTAAAAATGGTAATTTAGAAGCAGGTTTAGCAGATTTTGGTTAAGGAATAAAATCTTGTTCAAATCTCACTAAACTTTACATTTATCTACAGTAAGTTATTTTTAAAATATTTTTTGCTGTTTAGAGCAGAGATAGTCTAATTTTATCTCATAAAACTTTATTTTTAATGAATGAATAATTTTTACTCAAATTCTATCATAAATTTCATCAAAAGAGATAATCATATTGGGGATATTGGAGCTCTTAGTCTAGGATAAGGATTTGAGGGATGTTGGAAACTTAAAACTTTGTAGATTCATCTAACGTAAAAGATATATATACTATCGATCTTTATTTGATTGAATTCGCAATAATGAGTATAAATTTAGTTTAAATTTCTAAAAAGAGATAATAACATAAACTAAGTTGGAGCTAAAAGTTTGTTTGATGGAATATCTAAAATTAAAAATTTAACAAGTTTGACTTTATTCATTAAGTAAGTTATCTTTTAGTTTTATAAATATCTATCCTACACCTAATTATAGTGACAATAATATTGGAGATGAAGGAACATTTTTTGCAGGACAAGCTTTGGGTGAATGCAAAAACCTTGAGTCACTTATGATTGACTTTTCGTAATATAAACTTTTACATTTTTAAATTAATTAAATTTGTTTTGATTAATAACTTAAAAAAATATTTGTTTTATCTTATTTAATATTTAGAAGTAATAGAATATCTCTAAAAGGTGTGTCAGGTCTTGGAGAAGGATTGTAATACCTTCCTAAATTAAATATGTTGAATTTAAGATTTCAGTAATTTTTTTATATTAAATTTAAAAAATTTATTCTAATTTAATTATTAGCAATAATTTTATTTTTGCAAATGAATTACTCTAATTATGCCTTCTTCTGAAAAAATGCAATAGCCTTTCCATATTATATTTATTTTGCGAGTATTTTCTTTTATTTATAATCTAAATAGTTGCCGATATTTTTTTATTTTAAAAAGGAATGACCTCCAGTTAGAATAAATAACTTTTAGCTTTAGTAACATTTATAAGTTAAAACGATTAGTAAAGTTCAATGTTCCTTTTATCAGTAAATTCAACTATGAGTACTGATTGACCAATTTAAAAAAAATTAGATAAAAATGTCACAAACTACTTTTATCAAATATTTTATAATCTTCTTAAGTTTTTAATACTCTATTAAATTGTATGTATATTATTAATACCCTGAAATAAATTTAAGCTCATTAATATTATTCATTTATGTATTTATCTATCTAAATTTGAACAAACTTCTTTAAAATTTTAATAAATTAAGTTTATTTATTTTAATTTAATCATTAGAAGTTTTATTTGAGTAATATCTTTAAATTAATTTAAAAATAAATATTTTATCATTTAATTTTAAATTTCAGATGAAAGTAATTTTAACAACAATTTTGCTTCTATTTTCTCAGTAAAAAAAGATATACCTTAATTGAAAGATAACTATTTTAATTTTAGGATAATTCATTAAAGTTAGCATAAATTTAAAAAACTTATGATCTAATATTATTTCCCCTTTTTGTTAAAAAATACAGTATTTCAAATCTTATTTTGCAAATTTTTATTTAAATAAAATAGAGCTTAAGATTCACCTAAACTATCTTTCATATTCTATTAATGAGAGCTTTGATAAATTAAAAAAAAATGATTAGACTAACCTTAAAAACACTTCTTTTAAATTTTAAAAATATGTTTTAAATCTATTTAACAGAGATAACTCAAATTCTAAATTATTCAATACTTTAAAAATCATTACAAATTTATACATTTAGAATGTAAATGCTAATAATTTAAATATCTTTTTTTGGTTAAAATTCATTTTGCTTAGAGGAAAAATTAAAAATGAGTTCCAATATTATGAATAATTAATAGAATTATTCATTTTAATTTTAGATATTTTTTACTTTAAAAATGAAAAAAAAAATGATTAAAGATTTTAAATTTAAAGCAATAAATAAATTTAACTGAATCACCTAAAATTTTAGTTTTGCTAACTGGAAAGTTTTAAAATAAGTTTGCAAGATTGTAAAAAATGAGTAATTGAAATAAAAGAAAAATGAATGAAGAAAAGATATAAATAAAACATGAGGACTTTATTTAACATTTGAAGATATTTTCAAATTATTAATTATAAATTTTTAAACAAAGTTGCGAAATCTTATTTATTGATTTAAAACAAATTTATTATTTTTAAAAATCAAGCTTTTACAAATATTGATTAAAATTAGGAGATTAGATCCATCTTTAATGAATAGAGATTTAAACACTCAAAAATAGTAATCCTATGAAAATTTGCATTAAAAGAAAAAATTTTCATCAGGGGATAAAGAAAGCTACATATAGTTTCTAGAAGATTAACTCAAAAAGCTTACAGATACACTAGTTGAAAGTGATCAGATTAAAGAAAGATTAGAATTAATAGAAGGTTAAATGGAACGTGTACAGGAGAAAACTGACAAGTTTTAAAAGATAAATAAACTTTTGCAAACTTGTGTAGATAACTAGGTTAGATTATATTATAAATGATGTTATTTGATAAAAATATTTTAATAAAGGAAGAAGATTTGAAAACTTTCAAAGACAAGATTTATCTTGATATAGATATGAAATTCAAAGTATTAGAATCTAAATTTGATGTTGATGATAAGTTAGTAAATTAAGATTGCTAAGATTCTAAAATGTTTAATTTGTTATAAAATTTATTAAGTTAAATCAGGAAAGCAATTTAAATAAGAAATTCAACTAGAAATAGAGAGATTTTGATAAATTAGTTGAGAATTTCGATAAAAAAATTTAAGCAAATTATGAAGAATTCTCATCAGAAATAGCAATAGACCTGAAATAAATGGAAAATAAAGTTGAAGATAGAATATCTTAATTAAAGAATGAACTTTTATATTGGATGAAAGTAAATTATTATATGATTATTTCTTGGTATTAAATTATTTTGTTTAGGGAGAAATAGAAAATCAATAAAAAGATAGATAGCTTTACACTCATTTTTAGGAATTTAGAAGTAGCATAAATGAATAGTTTGATTTGTAAAAAACAGAACTTAATGCATACTTTGAACTATTAAACACAAAAACTAAAACTTCTTTCAATGAGTTCTCTCAAAGTAATATTTTTAATTGAGATAGTTTAAGATTTAAAATGCTGTTTTGATAAATAGAAATTGAAGAAAGAATATAACATTATGAGTTTTCAGAATCAAACAATAAATAAGATGAAAGAGATTAATAAAAATAGAGAAAAGATATTTAGGATCTTAAATATATTTCAAATTTGATAATGGAAAAGATTGAAAAGTAAATTAAATTTGGAATATATTTTTTAAAAAAATAATTTTAGATTAGAAAAAAATGACAGAAGTGATATCAGATAACATGCTTAAGTTTATGATAATTAAAAGACATAATCTATTGATAGAATAGAAGTTAAGCTAGCTAATCAAATATCAACTCAATTTGAAAAGCTATAAAATGTAAAAAATATTAAAAATAATCTGAAATATTTAATATTCATTGTTTAATGAAGATTATTAAGTCATTGTAAGATCAGTAATTTACTATTGAAAAAAAAATTATGAAAATGGATCCTAGAACTATGTATGATGCATTAAAGATCAGTCCTAAAAAAGAAGAAAACAACCTCTTTGAAAGAAAAATTGATAAATAATATGATTAAGTTATTGGGGATGAAGAATAAAATTTACAACATACTGTAACTGTTAAACATAGCAGAAATAGTAGTACCTAAAATACTTAAGGAAATTAAGCAAAAGAAAGAAGCAGTAATATTGCAGAAAAATATTCTCTGATTAGTGAAAAGCTAAAGCAAAGAAGATTACTTGATGAGGAGGAATAATTGATGAATTAAAAGAAAAATGAATAGCAACACTATTATTAAGAAGATTAACCTTATAAATATGCATCTTCTAATTAATATATGAGAGAAAATATATAAGAAGATTTGCCTTATAAATTTGCTTCTTAAGATCAAAATGTGAGGGATGCTTCATAAGAAAGCAATCATTATCCATAAGAAATCAGCAATAAAAAGACAAGAGAACATGACAGAAGTTAAAATACTGACTCTCTTAATGAGTCTATTGAAGAATTACTTTCAAAAAGAAAGAACATTTTAAATTAAAAACCTCCAACTGGTATCAATTAACTTAGCTCCCCTTCAGCTGGTTAGAAACAATAATTGAAGTAAAACTCTATTATAGAATATAGTTAAGAAAGACAAAATAAGTATTTTAATCCTAATGAAAGAATTGAAAGAGAGAATTTTAGCAATAATTCAGAGGCAAAATCTTAAAAATTGAATTTATCAAATAAATAAAATATCACTGATTAAAAAAGCATGAGATAAAATTTATTTAGCTAAGATAATCAATTATAGGTTCCCTAAGATTCATTTAAAAGAAGAAGCTTTGATGGAAAATATGATTTCAAAACAGAGCCAAATAATTTATTTGAATTCAAAGAAGAAAATAATTTGTAAAATAGTTAAAATTAAAATGATGATCAAAGTGTAAAAATTTAATCTCGTTTGCAAAAGAGTAATTCACTCAATAGATTTGAAGAAATTCAAAAAAAAAATATACAAAGTCCTAAATCAATTGAATAAGCTGATGAAAATTTAGCTAATCACCTAGAGTAGAGAAGAGAACGTTTAAAAAAGTTTATCCAATAAACTGAATAACAACTTGAAGAAGCAAATAGTGGGTTTGAAGAGAAATTAAGTAAAAAATATGACTCTTATAAAGATTACAATAAATCAGCATCTAGTTAAGGAGCTGGAGAGTAATAATTTAAAACTCTTCCTCCTCAAGACTAGAAATATTCGCCTTATAGTTCTGAAAAGAATTAATAAAATTTAGGAGTTTACGCAAGAAAATTTGAAAATAAAAATGTGAATGATACCTTTAATGAAGAATAAAATTCAGATCAAAAAAATCAATTCAATTTCTATGAAAGGCATGAAGACTACAGTAATCAATAAGAGTATGATCAAAGAGATTAAGATGAATCAGGTGGCAATCTTAAATACAACTAGTTTAATAATAAAGGTAATTAGATATTTACTTTAGGAGATGACTCTGATATTATGAGGCTTAATTAAAGAATAATGACTGCTGAAAATAATACAGACTCTTTTAGTAGAGATATTGGTAGTAGATCTGTTAGCAGAGAAAAATAGCAAAGATAAAATAATAATGACAATAATAATATGAACTTACTCAACTAACTTAAGAGTGACGATAAAACTAAAGAAAATAAATTTAAAAAATAAAATTACAATTAAAGCCAAAGATTAGGTGCTTAAGATAGTAAATTGAAGGATTCAGATAGTGATGAAGAGGAAATTCAAAAAGTTTTATAAAAATATAATCATACTAAAGTTAACATTAATGATTTGATTTAGAAAAAAAAAGAAGAGGAAAAGCTTAAAAAGTAATAAATTTAAAATAAATTAGTCTCACCAACTAATAGAAACCAGTAATTTGAAAAAAATACTCCCCTATCTTCAGCTAAGAAATAAGAAGATTCATATACTAAGAAGGGAGAGTATGGTGGAGTTGGAAATAGGACTAGAGATTTATTAAGAGAAGAAGATGATACTTCTTACGATATAACTGTAAGTCAAATAAATTAATCTGAAATAAGCAATAACTAAATCCGCCATCCTGATTTAAAAAATAAAGAATAAAAAAATTTCCAAATATAAAAAAAGTAAAACTCTGACAAAGAATAAATCTAAAACAAAAAATAAAAATTAGGAGATAATAAGTAGGATAAATAGGTTTCAACATAAGGGAGTTAATAAAAATAAGAGCTAGATAGTTTTTTTTACACTAAAGGACTGAAATACGATTTTAACTTCTCGAATAACACTTCAAAAACAAAAGATCAATCCAAGAGCTTTTCAATGATTGAAAAGGTAATAAAATAAATTTTCTAAATATTTTTTATTTTAAAAAAAAAAATATTAATATTTTATTTTATCATATAGGTGATGAATTCTTCCAAATAAAAGAAATGATTAACAAGTTAAGTGATTAAATTACTTACTTTTAAGTTAAACAACTTGAATTATAATTAAAAATAAATATACTAAAATGAATTAAGTAAGTTTTTTGTTGTAAAGTTGTTTAAAATTAAGTGGTAAAAGTTTTTTAAATATATTTTTATTAGCATAAGGTAGAGATAAAATTATATCAATAACTTTATCTTTCAATTAAGATAAATATGAGTTATTACTATTAAATAAATTAAACTGTCTATTTTGCTTGATTAAAAGTTATAAATTTGTGAAAATAAAGATGAATTATTTAAATTATAAACAAAATTTCTTTTTATTTAATTTAAAAATGAGAATTTGGTAACTTTAATTTTTAGAAGCAATCAAGAAAGATAAATAAAATTTATTGAAATATTTTAAATCTTTATTTTTATGTTTTTTGTGATTAAGAAATGTATTAAATAGGTTTTAAAGTTTAAAGTAATTAATTTTAAAGATACTAAATTCTTATCTCTTTTGAAGATCAATAAAATAAAATTCAGCATCATTTCCAGATTAGTAAAATGTTAATATTTTAAAATTTAGAATTTATCAAATTTCTCGAAAAAATTGGAAAAAAAGTATTTCTCAAATGAAGTTAAATAAATTTTTTGTATTGGAATTTATCTCTAAAGAGAGTTAAAAGGAAACTGAAAAAAATTTTAAATTAGATATTTTTAATAAATAGAATTAATATATTACTCTGATTTCTGATAGCTTGCTAGGAATAAGCGTTTTTTTGTAATAATTAACATGTAATTTTACTTTCAAGAAGAAACAGAATATCAAATATCTAATTTTATCAATTTTTCATATTTTTGATAATTTTTATTAGTTTTTGATAGAAATAAATAATCATCCTAAATTAATATTTTTGAGAATTAAAATATTTTATTTAATATTCTTAAAAAATAGCAGGAATTATTTTTAGATTTATAAATAATAATTTTTTTGTGGGCAAATAGAATTTGATTTACAAAAATGAACGTTGATCAAGTATTATTTTGGTAAAGAGAATATTTGGTATTTTGTTTCTACTTTTGATAAAAATAGAAAGATCTAAAAGAATTTGTTAATATTTTAAATAATAAATATATTAAGTATTATTAATTTAATCCCACTTTCAAAATATGATTAATTTATTTAGGTACCAAAATAAACTTTTATAGTAGGCTTCTAAGCAAACTTAAGCTTTCAATAAATTATATAGCTTGGGCAACAGGACCAATACATTTGGCTCATTTACTTAAAATAGTAGTTATAAATTTTGCTCTTCTGAAAACAATGAAAACTTTTCAAGAAAAGATGATATTTATACTATCTCATTTGTAGGTAGGCCTAATGTTGGTAAAAGCTCTTTATTTAATAAATTAAGTGAAGATGGATTGAATAAAGCGTTAACTGATAAAATGCCTGGACTTACTAGAGATAGAAAAGAATAAATAACTACTATTTTAGGTTATCCAATTCGTTTAGTTGACACTGCTGGTGTTGAAAAGCTTCCAAAAGACCCTAGCAGATTTAAGCCTACTTAAATAAAGTAAAAAATGATGGATTAAACTGTATAAGCATTAATTTATAGTGATTTAACACTTTTTGTACTTGATGCAAGATAGGGCATTACTGTTAGAGACAGAGAATTAGCAAAATGGTTAAAAAGAAGACTTTTACAGGATAAAACATAAGAAAATATATAAAAAATGAATGAAAGTGCCACTGAACAGGATAAAGATATTTTCATTAAAAAATTAATTTTGTTAGCAAACAAATCTGATAATGAAACTATTATTGAAGATTCTAATATTATGAATGATGTTTACAAGTTAGGTTTAGGTGAACCTCTCTTTGTATCTGCTCATTAAGGAGATGGTTTAATAGATTTACTTCGTTAAATTGATGAAGAGGTTCCTTAAAAGTTTAAGGATGATTTCTTACTTAAAAAGCAGCGTCGTTTAGAAAGATTTTAAAGAATTAGAATAATGCAAAGAGAGGAAATATTAGAATTGATGAGAAGTAAAGAATTACCAGATGATATTGATATTACAGCTTGGGAGAGAGAATTCGATAAAGCAAATCCTGATCCAGAAAATAACTCAGACTTAGATAGTGACAACGAATTTGATCCTGTAGAAACTTTATAAAATACTAAGGATGATTTATTGAAAGAAGATAGAGGTGTAACAAGTT
Source organism: Tetrahymena elliotti 4EA (assembly GCA_000231825.2). Classification (NCBI taxonomy): domain Eukaryota; phylum Ciliophora; class Oligohymenophorea; order Hymenostomatida; family Tetrahymenidae; genus Tetrahymena; species Tetrahymena elliotti. The sequence goes on along the minus strand of JH720313.1, from coordinate 680,238 downwards.
AAAATGATAAGAAGAAAAAACCAATTTAAATTTCAATTATAGGACGTTCTAACTGTGGAAAATCTACTTTAGTTAATAGTCTTCTTTAAGAAGATCGTGTGATAGCTGATGATTTAGCTGGAACAACCAGAGATGCTATTAAAGTTTAATGGGTGTATAGAGGAAGAAAGATTGATTTGGTAGATACTTCAGGTATTGATAAAAAAATTACAAAAGTATCAGAAGTAGAAAAGAAGATCTAAAGTGATACAATTAGAGCTGTTAAGTAATCTCATGTAGTTATTTGTATGATCGATGCGCTTCGTGCTTTTTAATCTTAAGATTTATCTCTTGCATAATATGTTTGTGATCAAGGTAGAGCTTTAATTCTTGTAGTAAATAAATGGGATCTTGTTCCTGAAGAATACAAAAAAAAGGCTCTTAGATACATGAATAATTAGTTAGAAAAGAATTTAGCTTAAGTTAGAGGAGTTTACTTGCATTGTATGAGTGCCAAGAAAAATGGAACTGATAAAGAAGAAATGATGAATTATGTTTTAAAAGCATATGAAAAATGGAACATTCGTATTTCAACTGGTATGTTAAATGACTGGTTAAACCGTTTTAAAAAAGTGTAAAATGCTCCCACAGAAGGTGGCAATAAGCTCAAAATTAGATTTGTCTCATAGGTAAAGTCTCGTCCACCTACTTTTGTAGTCTTTGTTAATGACAAAGTCCTTTTCAAACCAAATTATATGAGATTCATGCGTTAAAAAATGGCAGAAGAATTTGGTCTTGAAGGAACTCCTTTGAGATTCTTGGTGAGAGAAACAGATTAAAAAGTAAGAAATCCTAAAAAATTATCAGAAAAATATATAGAACATATCAGAATGAAAAAAGTAGTTAGTAGATATAAAAGAACTCTTAAAATAGCAAAAGAAAAATTAAATAAATTTAACTCTAATAAAACAAAATGATTTTTAAAAATTCAAAGAAAAGCATATTCAAAAAAGAAATTCATTGTAAATATAAATTAATATTTTATATCTAGTATTTATATTTAATTTACATTTTATCACATCCTTCTTTCACTTATTTATTAGCACCTATTTAAAAACCTTAATTTATTTACTATCTAAAGAGACCTAAATATAGATCAAATTCTCTCTTATAAATTATAATTTTTTTAATGATTTTTTATTAAGTTTATGAATGATGAGTATTTGAATATGAAAATATTTTTTTAAATCAAGAAATATAAATTGAAGATGATAAATATTTTTAAATTTATTTGTTTTCTTTTTAATACTAATTTGATGGAAACATCCAAACATTTCAAAAATTTTAAAAATTCAAACAGCAAATGAAAAAGATTTTATCTCAATCTAAATTTATCGGTTTGATAGAAAATATTTCTTTCCTGAGAAATAAATAATATCTTTATACTTGATATGTTTTTTCAAAATATTTTAGTCATCTTAAAATTCTAACTTATTTATTTATATAGTAGTTGTTAGATTTATTTAATAATAAAGAAATGAGTAAATTTCAAAATATGATGAATTAATTAATTTATTTATTTGAGGAGTTTCAAAAGGTTGTTTGGTAAAGAAATTAATTGATTATTAGATAAACCTTCTATTCAAAAAAACACAAAACTAAAAAAGTTAACAAAAGGAAATCTTAAAAAAAAAATATTTTTTAAATGATAAATATTTAAAGATCAATTAAGCAAAACGAAAAATATTAGTAAGCAGAGTAATACTCTAAGAAGTTAGAAGGTATTTCTAGAATTACTAATTGGCATGAAACTAAAGTAAAATATGATAATGCTAATTAAAACAAATATGCTAGAAAAATGATTGATCAAGAAATGAAATATGCTTTAAAAGAAGTTAAAATGGTAAGAAATGTCAAGCTTAAAGAATTATATGAATAGGAAGCTAAGTAATGGGAATAAGAACTATCTTAGAAAGGGTTAGCAATATATAAGCACAAGCATTGAGTTAGTTTCTTATTAATAAAAATTAAAAATTATACATATCAACTAACTATGTAAATCAATATGCATTTTTTAAATTAGTTTTAAAATTAATTTCCATTTTAAAAAAATATATTCATCAAATACATTGAGGAAACAAATTTTTTGATGAATTCATAGATATAAAATGTTTTTGTTTTAATAATTTTGAGCACATAAAATTCATTTACTTATTTATCATAAAAAAGGTTTTTATTTCTTTTAATATCCAAAATAATTTGAAGTTTTTTTATTAAGAAAGAAGAATATTGAAAACAATTTCCAAAAGTTAAAATGAAAATTAAAAAATTTTAGAAATTATTTTACTAAAAAAATTAAGTTAACAAAGTTAAATTTGAAATTACAAAACTTTAAAATGAATGAATTAAGTTAAACCTAAAAAAATTAATTTCGAAAACATTTTAAAAAAGATTTAAAAGAAATTATACCATCATCTATTTTTTTAATTTTGAATGAATTTCTTTTAAATGTTAAATCATTTTAAATGTAAAATCAATTATTTAAAGACTTAGAGAGGAAATAATAAGAACATTAATTTAATAAATATTTTAAATTAGTTCAAGATTATTTATATTGTGCTTATTTTTCAATCAAATTTATTTTAAGTAGTATTTGATGAGAAAACAATTAGTGAGCATTCATTTGTAAAGCTTCTATTATTAGTTATTTGATTATCCTTAGCTTTACTTTCATTACAATTAATTTAGATAACTTCATCATAATCCTAATCTTGATTATTTTTAATATTAGAGGAATTGTTGCAGCTACCATCTTTTAATAAAGTAAATTTATCTAATTTTTAAATATAAGATTAATTTTTAGATGAATCATCTATTTGAGTGTCATGATCAATTTTCATTGGAGAAAAATTAGTACTGACATCAATTTATTTAATTATAGCAGATAATTATTAATTTTGAATAACCTGATTAGATTTGTTGTTTATCTTTTGTTCCTACAAAAATTATGTTTATTAATTTTAATTGAAAATATCTAAGAGCTAAGGATCTAAATTTTAAATGATCTTTGTATCAATTTCGGATTATTCAAATTATTTTGTTATACTTGCATAAGCCTCAAATCCTTCCTAAATCTTTGTGAGCTATTATTTCTATTTATCATTTTAGCTTTCAGGGTCTTCTTCATCTGAAATTAGCAATTCTTCTTCTTTAATCGGTTACTACATCAAATCAAATAATTTTAATTACTGTTCACTCAAAATAATTTTTTTTATTTTATCTAACTCCTCCAGCTTTTTAATTATATTCAGTAAATCTATTTTACTATAAAGTCTTTACAAGCTTAGCCTGATAATTCTTCTGTTTCTGTTTACTAATTCATTTTTGAAAGGCCAAAAACACATCTTTAAATAATCTTTAGAAATCAAATTTTAAAGACACTATCTCCAAATAATTTTTAAAACTATCTATTCTTTAATTATTTTATTGATTGATTCTAATACTCAATCTAACATTATTCTGTTGTTGTTATTCGTTGTGAAATAAATTTAACAGTCTTTTTTGCTTTAAAAAATCCATATTTTGACGCAACTCTACTTTTTTAGTAGCTGAAGTATGTAAATTAGATTAAATTCTTTATATTTCCTATAAATTAAAAATACTTGGGCTTCTCTAATTTTAATGAGAAGAGTAAAGCTTTTGTTATTATTGAGAAATATCTTTTTTGTTAACTTCAGATTATTTCTTTTAAAATGTGAAAAACTCATTTACAAGAGAGATGTAAAGCAATCCTTATGATAGGAATTTACTTAACAAAAACCCTATTGCAATTAATGATTGAGCAAACCCACCTGTTCGAGATAGAATATCTTAAATTGTCAAGTAATTTCTATAAAAGATGTTCTCTTTTTATTTCTCAAATCTGATAATCACTTAGATAAAAAAATCGGTTCCAGAAACTTACTTTTTTATAAATTAATTATTTTTGAAGCAAAAATTTAAACCATAAAGTTGAAATGAAAATTTATTAAAAAAAGAACTTCATTAAAGATCATAATTTATGAGTTTTATTTGTATTAAAAAAGTTACTTGAAGATCAGAATAACTAAATGATGCATATTTCTGTGTATGCAAATCAGGAAAAACCCACCCAAAATCGCTTTCTACATAATTATTTCTATAGTACATATTAGCTATTTTAGGGTTATCAAGACTTGTTGCCCAATAAATATCTCGATTGTAGAATTTAAAGGGGAAATCTTTAAGTTAAGGATCAACTATTATATCCGAAAAATAAATAGCAAAATAACCTAATCCTAAAATACTCTCAATTTCTGATTAAGATTTGCAGTTTTTTTAACAAGGATAAACTTCAATATACACTAAATCATAGTTATCTTAAAGATAATCACCTTGAATAACCAATTAAGAGGATTTGTCAAAGCAATAAAGATTTTAAAAAGAATTATTCAAAAAATTGTCTCTTGTGTTTGGGTTTTAGAAATTATCTTCAGAACATTACTTGATATTGAAGTAATTTTTTTCCCAGGTAATATGCTTTTAATTAGTTTTAGGATCAAATACAACATTTTTTGACATTTAGTATGCTTTGATTGTGTAAATTGAAGGGTCAATAAAGTTAGTAAAATTATTAGGATACTCCATTCCAAAAGAGAATTATGTAGTGGTTGAATTCATTACAAATTGTTATGGGTTATCAACCTACCTTTCTTATTGATATACTATTGGAGATGATCTTATATAAACTTTAATGACATTTGAAAAAAAGTTAAAAGAAAGTATTAAGAAAATTATGATCGTTAAAATAGCTCCTAGCATTGTTTTGTATTATCTTTGGCCTTTTAATAAAAATTGTATTTAAGCCCCAAATATGTCTATGTTTTTGATTCTCTTAAATATCATTTTACTGCTTTTGTATTTTTTTATTGTTCTACTTTACCTACAAAATTAATTAAATTTTAAAATAATAATTACAAATCAATTAATAAATAAATGTTAATATATTGAACAAAATGCTTCTACTTTTAACTTTAATTTTTAGTTATGAAGCCAAAACATCATAAAAATTAAATTATTTCAATATTAAAATCAAAAACAAAAATTGCAGAATAGAAAAAGATCACATTTTTTTATCTTTATATAATTTTATATAATGGCAACGTTATTTACTCTATTATTTTATTCAAAATTCATAAAATTCACTACTTGATAATCAAATTATTGACTCTATTTATTATTATATTGTGCGATTAAGAATACATAAAATACACTAATTTAATGTTAAATAAAATATAAATTTTTTACCATCAATCAGTAGAAAATAGAAAGTGAATAAATTTATTAATAAAAATTTTTATACATAATTTCCATAAAAAACACATAAGAGTGAAATAAAAAAGTATATTTTTTAGCTAATTTTTAACTATTTTTATTTTAAAATATCATTCATTTCCTAACTAAAATATTATTTTTTACTTTATTATATCAAAAAAACTAGATATTTTCATTACTAAAGTGTTGGACAAGAGCTAATAAGTAGTTCAAGTTATTCAGATGTGAGTTTATTTTCCATTTTACTTGATTTTTCAAATGTAATTACAGATTAAGCAAAATAATCTAAAAAGTATGAGTCATTAATCATACAAGTATGACCACAAATATCTTACTTATCTCCGTTTTCACACTCACAGTTAATACCTCTATATTCAGATTAAGTTTATTCAGTTTCTCCATTAGCTGAAATAGCATCATAAAAAGGATTTTCTTTTTTGATATTAGAACAAAGCTCTACTAATTTTAAAGGTTTACTGTTTTCTTTTTATTGTTAATGTTCCTTTTTCCACAAAAAAAATATTTTATTAAAAGAAAAAATTTTTTTAATTTACATAAAACCATTTAAGTCCAGGAACAATCGCTGAAAATGTTGGTACTGTACCATCACCTAAACCACTTTATACTTTATCTGCAAAATAGAAATCTTTAGTTTCATTATATACTTTTAAAGTATCTCTATTATAAGTAAAGAATATGTCAGTTTTGAGCATGTTACTATAAACGATAGAAGTAGGGACATTAGGATTTATAAGATTTTAAAGACCTTCAGCTTCAAACGATTTGTTTTACAGATTAATGGCTGATTCTATGTCATAAAAGCTGTACTTTTTAATAAGTTTTTAAATGTCTTCCATAGTTGCTTTGAATTCTTCCCCATTAATAGTAACTATTGTTTACTTTTACAAATTTACAAGTCCATTTTGACAAAAACCTCCTTTTCTTGTCTTGAAAACATCATTTAAGCATGTTTCATGAGGATTAGGTAAAAATTCAAATGGTATTGAACCTTCATAATAACCAGTTTCTTCATAATCTATTCTTCTAATTATTTCCTTCATCCATTCTTTGTTTTTGAACCTTTAAAAATTAAAAACAAAAGATCGATCACTTGCTTGAAATTTAAATTCTCTTTCATTTAATTAAATCGAAGCTTAACAAATTATTGAAAAATTTGATTAGATTAATACTCGAAAAATTAATATTGTATTTTTTTAAATATATTATTAAGGTAAGACTAATAATGTAACCTTTTCAAAAAAATGTAAGTCAAAAAAAAAATTAGGACTTTTCCTTTAGTTTTAAGAAGTATTTATTCTATTTCAAGATAAAAGTAGAAGATTAATAATTAAATATAAAATTTACTTGTCAAAAGTATCCTTGATTAATATGTCGTAAGAACTAGAGCAGCCTTAAGTAAAAGAAATTTAGGTATAGTAGTTCATTCCCAATTATTTGCCTAAAATTTATTTAACATATTCAGGATTACCTCCAAGCATAGCAATAAAAGATTTAGGAGTTCCAAGAAAAGGTGGACCAGCTGCAATAAATTATTTAACTTTTACATCTTTTGTTTCCTATGAGATATTACTAAAAGAGTTAAGGACATGCAAATTTCCCAAAGAGTGACCTAAAAGAACTATTTTTTTTCCATTCAATTCATATAAATGATCAATTGCTTTTGGGATGATTTATTGAGTTTCACCTAAATAAAAAAATATAGTTTTATCTTACAAATTCTTTTAAATTTAATTAAAAATATTTTATTCCCAACTTTAATTTTTAAATTTTTGATTAAAAAAACTTTTTTAGCTTAGAAATAAATGATGTTACTTTGAGCGACATCTTAGCGGAAATCATAAGGAGTAGCTTAGTAAGTTAATCCTGACTAGTAACCCATAGCATCTAGCAAATCAATAGGATTGCCAAAACCCAAAGAAGTGCAACCTAATGCATTTTTCAAAATTATATCTTCAGCAAAATCTCTGATTGAATTAGCACCGCATTTACTATCTTTAATTGTCTACTCAGTATTTCCATACCAATTAACTTCTAAACCTTCTTTACCTTCTAATATATTCTTTTCGCGGTTATAAAATAATCCAATTAAATCACCATAGCATTTATCTTATTTACTAATTTAAAGAAAACTTGTTTTAGAAAAAATTCCACCAATCCAAAGTCTATATTCTGGCGCTGGTCTCTTTTTGAAAATATTGTATTTTGAACAGGTTCCCCAACCACAATTTGAGAATATTTCTGGATTATTTGATTGAAGTTTTTCACAATCAATTTTTACTTGAAGAATGGTTCCTAATAAACCAGGTATTAATATCACAGGGGCACAAGGTCCTTTTTATAAACAAAAAAGGTTTTAAAAATAAATAATAAAAAAATGAAAGGCATATTTTCAACTTTTTATTTTAAGTTTAAAAAGTAATATTTTGAACCATAAAAATCAATTAAGTTAATTAATTTAATAAAAAATTTTCTGAGATTCTCCAAAAAAAAGTTATTGATGAATTGAATATTTAGTTTAGGTTAAATTAATATTTTCAAAACTATCAAACTAGGAAAAATTTGCTAAAAAAATTTAGTATTTTAATTATTTATCATAAGAAATAATTTTATATTAAAATTTACCTTTCCTAAACTCTTCAAATTATTATTGGGTATTTAATTTGCTTTTATCTTTTCTATTCAAACAATAATTATCATATTTTTTCAATACTTCTTAGAAATGATCCTAGTGTTTATTTTCAAGCTATCTGAAAGCTTTTTAATTTAAGCTATGTTTATCATAATCTGTATTATCAAGAAAGAAAACTAATGTAGTCAATATTATGAGAGCTATTAGAGTTAAAGCTATCGTTTTTATCAATTTTAAATTTACCATTCTTATTCAAGTTTATCTTTTATCAATCTTGAAGATATATTTTTCAAATAAATAATTTATGAAATCAAAATTGATGTATCTCTACTATTTTCAAATCATTTAATGTTGAGATGTAAGTTTCTAGTTATTTTTCTAGAAGAAAACAAAACAAGTATAATTAGCTATAACCAAAAAGATTACAAATTTTAATTTTATTCAATTTAATAGTAATTATTATCTTTAAAAGAATAGAAATAAAAGTATATAATTATATCACTCAAATTAATTTTCAAACTGTTTTAGATTTCTAAAAGAAAAATTAATATTATTTTTCATTTTTATTTGTTTTTCCTTTGTTTTTAATTGCCAAATAAGATATTTTTTTACCATAAATGATCTTTTGCATTTAAAAATAAATTTTTGTAACCTAAAAGATTGATTGTAAAATAGAAATTTCTAAAATTTAAATTTCTTTTTTACAGATATTTTTCTTATAAAATAATCTTTAATTAAAAACATAAAATTATACATATTTATGCAACAACTTATTTATTTAATCACAAAAGTATTTGTGACTGGCTTATAATTTTTTGAATGGTAGAATTTATAAGCTATTTCTTTTTACAAAGATTTAAATTAATCAAATACTTATTTTTAAAATTCAATTAATGTGTTTAAATATTAATTTGCTTGATGTAATTTTAAAGAAAAATATTTCAAACATCAATTAAGAGAAGTAAAATATTAAAAAAATATACTTTTATGAATGAAATCAAATTATTAGATATTGACTTAAAAAAATTTTATTGCTTCCTTCAAGCAAAAAGCAAAAAATAAAAGTAGTTTATAAAAAAAAAGTTTTAAACTTTATATTTTTATATCCTGAGGACTGAGGGCTTGAGGAATTATGGTCGTAATAAATAAGAAGAGGAATTTAAAATCTGTATTTTTAAAAACTGTTATTTCTTTATTTAATTTTAATTTAACTTCTTTTAAGATTTACAAATTTACAAATAAAACTTGAACATATTAAATAGAGAGAGAGATAAATAATTATAAAAATTTATTTCAAATTTAATGCTATGATCTACCTTACTTTGATTTTGAATTGACTAATTTCAGTTCGTTTATTGATATTAGTTTAGCTAGTTCATTCATTTTGATTTGTTCTTTTCAGATTTCATTCACGTTTTTATGCCTTTTTCTTTCTTTTAAATACTTTTTTATTCAATTTTTATATTTAAAAGTGGGAATGAGATTGGTGAAATGGGTGCCTAAAAATTAGGATCTGCATTATCAAAATGCTCTAATCTCTAAACTTTGGAGCTTTGCCTTGAGTAAAAATCGTGTTTCAATATTAATTATGCATTTTTGAATGAATATATTAATTTATACATAATGACTGATTAATTTCTGTTCGTTCACTTGATATTAGTTTAGCTAATTCATTCATTTTTATTTGTTCTTTTTAGATTTTATTCACATTTTTATGTTCCTTTTTTAATTTTTATTTTTAAAAGAGGGAATAATATTGGTGAAATGGGTGCCTAAGGATTAGGATCTGAATTATCAAAATGCTCTAATCTAAACTTTGAGCCTTAACCTTGGGTAAAAATAGTGTTTCAATATTAATTATCCATTTTTCAATGAATCAATACATGAATGAATATATTAATTTATAAGTAACAGCAGACTATTTTTGGTTTGTTTACTGGATACATACAAGTTTAGCAAATTCTTTATTTTTATTTGTTCTTTTTGATTTCATTCACTTTTTTATGTCTTTTCCTTTCTTTTAAATATTTTTTTATTTGATTTTTATTTTTAAAAGTGGGAATGAGATTGGTGAAATGGGTGCCTAAAAATTAGGATCAATTAAGATACTATTAAGGGGGGGGTTCATGGAGAAAATTTTCTAAAATTCAGCCATTAGTAGTTTGTTCAAAAGCCACTGAAAAAAACAATTCGGGGCCATGGGATAGAGTGAAACAAAATACCCTGCCTAGTCAAAAGAATGAATTAATTGCTGTTGCTAATGCTCCTTGTGCGATGCAATTCAATTCTTTTTCACCTTGATCCAGTAATCCTATCCACTTGAAACTTGGCACGCTCACGACCTCTGTTGTTCGCGGTGGCATTTTTTTAACTTACTGGTAATAAAATAATTTTAATAATCACCTTGTTATTTCATTCTATGCCAGACATCATATTGCTTGATATCTTACACATACAATCAAAAAAAGCAACCTGTGCATAATTCCTTAGAGTGTCAAACCAACTTGCCTTCAACCACCTTGATTATCATGTTTTATTTACTTGCATTTCTATTCAAAATACCAAACTTTAAGCACTTTACTTTTTATTTATTCAAAAAAAGATATAAAATTTATAAAATCGTAAATCTTTCATGAAATTTACACTTAATTTTATTTCTAAATTTAAATTTAATTGTATTCATTAATCATTAAGAATATTTATTGAAAGTGAAAGATACTTAAATCAAATTGTCTTTTTTGTTTCTAAATTATCTAAAAGGTCTTCTATTTATTAATCAGCTTTCATTAATTTAAACTATTTTTGTAATAACATTAATTAATAATTTTATTCCAAATTGAAAGATAGATTAATAAATTGAGATGATGTTATTGTGACATTAGATAACTGTAAGAAAGTACACCAATCAATACAAATTATGTACCTATCCTCAAACCTAAAGAAATTAATTTGGAGGAATATTCTATGAATCATAATTTGTATGAAATGTAAGAGATTGATTTAGATTTCATGGAAAATTTGATGTAAAAGTATGGTAGGATAAATTTAGATAATATTGGAAGGATCAACAAAGAAGAATTCAAAATAAGAGGCTAGATGAAAGAAAAATAAAAAATCTATGTAAAATAGAAAAATTGGTATTTTTTACTCATTTGAAAGAAAATTGTGTAGGACATGTAAGGTTAGGATAATTTGTTATTAAATTTAACAAAATTTAGAATTTTTTCAGTATTTGGGTTATCAATCTTATAGAAAGCTACTTTATATGATAGTAAAGAGTGGAATAGTAATTATTATTTAAATTTATATTAAATTAAGGTGAAATATTAATAATTTGTTGATATAAAATCTAATTGGTATTTTTAAATAATTTATGATATTAAGAATTTTAACTGCACATTAAAAAATAATAAAACCCTAAAATATTTTAAAAGAATTAAAATGTAATTTTTGAGATTTAAAAGTTTGAAAAGGATAATTTTAGAGCAAGTAAACAATATGCATCAAATTTTTTAAACATATTTTTGTATGATTCTTGTATTCTAAAATATCTACAAACAGAAAAACAAATATTACAAACATAAAGAGGGAAGCTAAATTAACTAATATCACAATACTTGTTACAAGCGATATGTATTGCTTTTGGACTAAATGCTAAAAGAAAGACTTTTATTAAAAAATTAATTAGCTGAATAAATATTTTATAAACTCTTTCACTCTTTAAGACAGCTTCCATTCTTCTTTGATAAGATTCATAGGGAATGGCAGTTTACTATGAGTACTCCTCTGAATAGAATCCTTTTAAGCATAGTGCAAACATTTTCCTTATTTTTAATATGAGTTTTCTTTTTCCATAAAAAATTTTTAAATATGCCCAAATATTCTCTATGAAGGTTAAATCAGGAGACTGTTGAGGCCAAGTGAGTTTATGAACACTATTTTTAAATAAAAATTTGCTGACTAATTTCGCATAATGACTTGGGCAATTATCATTCTAGAAAATGTGATTATCTTTTCTCTGTTTGGTTAAAGAACTTATTTTCAATAAGAGTATTCTTTTTAGCTCTAAGTAGCACTAAAATGTGCTTTTTAGAAAAGAGCTTACTCTCAATCAGAGAAAACAATGTTTATAATCTCATCTTGAGTCCATTCATCAAAGTCTGTTACAAATTCATTTCTTTTTTCATATTTTTGGATCACTCAATTTTGATTTAGTAGGAGCTTCTGGATAAAGTAATCCAGTGTTATTCAACAGTGTGCTTAGTAGTATTATTAGGATTCATAGCCTTACTTCTTTAAATTTAATAAAAAGTTAGGAATCTATTCTTTATTACAGCATTGTCTATCTTCAGTTGTTCTTCATTACCTAATAACGGTTTAGGTCCTCTAACTTACTTATGCTCCTTCTCCTTAAAAATTTCTATACTATATAGGTTCAAAAAATTATTCGTTATATGTTTCTTGTATTTTATATTGATTTAAGTTTAAAACGATTCCATTATTTTATTAAGAATCAAAATTTCTTTTTTTATTTTATTGTAAGTTATTTGAAAATTGGTTAGTTTTTAATATAAAATATTTTGTATTTGATGTAAAATAAGGTCTTTAATTTTATTTTTTTAAATATAAAAGTTTTCTTCTAAGAAAAAAAATTTTTTTTCAATTATCTTATAAATTTAAAGAAGAAACATTTGTTGAAATAATTGTAAAATTTAACTTTTTTTATTAAAGGATGTTAATAAATAAAAAAATAAATTTTTTATTATTAAATTGATTAAATTTAAATCTTAATTAGTGAGTTTTTTATTTCTGTTTCTTCGACAATTTCAAATTTCACTCAGTTTTTGATCTTATTTTTATATTTATAGCGCAGGGCAAGATTATATAAGGTCATCTAACTCTTAAGAAGTATATTAACTGACAGGTAAGTATGATTTTTAATTTGTTATTAGAGACTAAGCTATAAAATTCAAGAAAAATTAATCATTTATAAAGCATGAATGATAGCAATTTCCAATGTCACTACCATTTGAGCATTCGCAGTCAATCCCTCTATAATCAGATTTACTTTACTCATACTCACCTGATTGTGATATAGAATCATAAAAGGGATTGCTTTTTTTAATGTTTGAACAAATTTCTACAAGTTGAACAGTTTTACTATCTTATTTAGATTTTTCATATTCCTATGATTAAAATGATTTTTAATATTTTTTTAATAATTAACAGTTTTAAAACTTTTTAATTTTTAGATATAAAAATACCAAATAAATATTTTACATAAAACCATTTAAACCCGGGTATTATGGCAGAGAATGTAGGTACAGTTCCATCTCCAAGTCCGGTTTTAACATCTTCAGCAAAATAAAAATCATTTTTTTAATTAGAGACTTCCCTTGTATCTTTTTAATAACTAAAACTCCATTCTGTTTCAAGCATGTTTCCATAAATAATTGAAACTGGGACATTAGGATTTAATAAATCATAAACTCCCCTAGATTCTAAAGATTTATTTAATAAATTTATGGATTATTCTACATCGTGTATACTGTATTTCTCAATAATTTTTAAAATATCTTCTTTATTAGCTTTGAATTATTCACCATTAATAGTCATAATAGATTTTTTTTATAAATTAATCAACCCACTTGTACATCTACCACCTTCTCTTGCTTCAAAAACATCATTAGTACAATTTTAATTAGATTATGGTAAAAAGCTATAAGGAATAGAATTTTCAAAAGTATTATTTTCTTCATAGTCTATCCTTCTTATTACTTCTTTCATCCAATCTTCATTTTTAAATCTTTTTAAAATCAAAATAATTTTTTTAGAAATAATAAAATTATCAATCCTTTTAAATAAAATATTATAAAATTTAGTAAAATTATTTTATTTTAAAAATTCTTTCATTAATTCTTAATTAATTAAAATGAAAAAATAAATGTCAATAAACTAAAAAAATTAATTATTTTCAAAGACAAATTTTAGAAAGCAATTTTATTGGTTGTTACCTGTCAAAAGAATCTTTGATGAGAATGTCAAAAATGCTAGAAGAACTAGATGATAATTACATTTAAGAATAATAATTCATACCAAATTATTTTCCTAATACTTTTTTTAAATATTCTGGATCTCCACCAAGCATACCTATAAAAGCTTTGGGTGATCCAATAAAAGGAGGTCCAGCTGCAATAAATTGCTTGATTTTTAAATCTTTTGTTTCTTAAGATATATTACAAAGAGAGTTAAGTATATGAAGATTCCCGAGAGAGTGTCCCAAAATAATAGCTTTTTTTCCAGTCATTTTATACATGTGATCAATAACTTTGGGAATCAAAATTTAGGTCTCACCTATTAATATCAAAGTATTTTATTTCATTAATTGGCTAATATTTTCGAATCAAAAATCTTCTTTGTATTATCATATATGATGCATAATGATCAGAAAGAATTATATAAAATCAAATAATATGAAATAAAATAGAAAAAAATATAATTTTTCTTCTATTTTTTTAATGTTTTTTTTACAAATTTTTAAAATGATAAATTAATAAATAGTTACTCTGAGACACATCCTAACGAAAATCATAAGGAAGAGCTTGATAAGTAAGTCCCGATTAGTAGCCCATTGAATCAAGCATTTCTATTAAATTACCATATCCTCTAACAGCGCAACTCATTTATTTTAAGATTGGATTTTTACTTAAATCTCTAACTGAATTAGCTCCACATTTACTATCTTATTTAGTCTCTTCTGTGTTTCCATACCAAGTAACTTCTAATCCTTTTTTAGATTCTAGTATATTTCTATCTTTGTTGTAGGCTAATCCTATCAAATCACCAAAACATTTTGATTTTTCACTTAATTGCAAGAAGCTTGATTTAGACAAGACATCTCCAATCCAAAGCTTATACTCAGAAGCTGGCTTCTTTTAGAGTAAGTTGTAGTTTGAACATGTTCCCCATCCACAATTTGAAAAAATTTCTGGATTTTTAGATTGAAGGATTTCACAATCTATTTTTAGCTAAAGAGATGTCCCTAAGATACCAGGAATAAAAATGATAGGAGCACAAGGACCTTTAAGAAAATAAATAAATAAGAGTTTCTAAAAATAAGATTATAAATAAAATGAGATTTGCAAATTATATAATAGATTGATGGAATAAAAGAAAATTTGATAGAATGTTTCACAAAAATTCTACACGATTTAAATTACTGATCTGATTAATAACTAATTTGATGTTTTCTTTGTTTTTTAAATTATAAAGTAGAACAAATTTTTTTTTAAATCCCCTAATTTCTTATGACATCAATTTTACTTATCTAATTATTCAGAACTCCCCACTATTTAAATTTTAAAAATGAAAATAGTTCTTTTCCATGTTGATGTAGTGAAAAACACCATGTACCCATCATAATTTATTTTTATTTTCTTATTTTGAAAAATATATATTGAATGTTTACCTTGAATGAATTCTTCATATTGTTATTTAGTATCAAGCTGAGACTTTTCCTTGCCATTAATACAAAAATTGTCATATTTTTTCAGGAGTTTTTTAAATCCTTCATCTTAAAAAAAATCATTTTCAAGTTTTTATTGAAGAGTACCTAGAACAGTTTCCTAATAATCAGTGTTATCATGAAAAAGACTCAAAACGAGTAGTGTGGTTATGCAGGTACCACTAATTAAAGCCTTTTTAAAATTTTAGAAATCAACCATTTTAATTAAACGTTTTCTTTTTTTTGAGTTTCGAAATTTTTAAAAATAATTCAAATTAATTATTTTTGATTGATTTCAGTTCTTTTTAATGGAGTTATTTAAGCAAGGCCTTAATTCTAAAAAATAAAATTTAGTAGGCTTATTTCAAACGTGTAGAATGATTATTATAATTGTAATTCGAAGGTAAATTTTTTCTTCTAGTAATATTAGATCACCTTTGGAACTAATAATTTGTATCAAGAAATAATCTAAAATATTCTAATTTTAACAGATTTTCATTTTCTACTCTAAGTAAATAAACAAACAAAAATTTATATGACCTTATTCATGTTTTATTTCAAATCAAATTGTGTATTTTTTTTTCAATTTTAAAAAGAAAATATAAGTCATAAAAAAATGATGCTTTCTTAAGAAAAATAATAGAAATAATATTCAAACACAAATTTTTGATGTTTCTTCATTTTTAAATTTTTGGAATATTTAAAATTAATTATGTTAGCTTCTCATTAGTTCTGTAGTTTGTTTCTTTAGCAAATTTATCATAAATTTTTTGTATTTGCTTAATTGAATTTCACTTTAAATGAGCTAAAATTGTTAATCTAACATTTTTAGGAGCTAAAAAATTGAAAATTTTAATCCAAGATTCCTAAATATTTTTCATTTAAATAAGAAAAGAATTATTATTTAGACAATATTTATTTTTTCGATTCTAATTTAACAATTAAGCAAAAACACAGAATTTCAAATTGATGCATAAACGCTCATAATTTAATCTGATACAATTAAAAAGAATATTCAACTTTAATAACCACAAAAGATGTATTTCTTTGGAGATTAAATTCATAAACTTTGATTTAACTTTATTTGATTATGAGATTAAATATTATTTAAGAATCAATTTGTATTGAATTCTATAATTTAATTAAATATACTAGAAATAAGGAATAATAAAAAAAATATTCATCATTATTAAAAAATTAAGTAAAAGAGGTTGTTAATTCATGATTTATTTATTCAATGTTTAATAATATTTATTACAAATATTTTATTATAAATTTATAAAGTATTTTTATTCAAGGAAGATAAATATCTCCGAAAAAGGATGGTTTGTGGAAACAAGGAGGTGAGTAAAGGGTGGATCTCCAGCCTGAGTAATCAATAGGTCCATTCAAGGAACAATTAATTCTGAAGAAATCGGCTTTTAATTAGTTAGCTTTTTTGTAACCTGTGATAAGCTTAACAGGAATTTAGAGATTAACCTTGTACTCAAAGTCAAAAATTTAAGCAGAATAAATAATTCCTGTTTCATCGCATGGAATAAGATCACGCTTAATACCTGAGTATGAATCATTAGAGTTAGCAGTATTGGAAACAAACAAATCACCATGAGGATAGGGATCAACCTAGTTTATGTTAAATTAAAATAATAGTTAGATGGACGCTATTTCATTTAAAATAGATTTATTTTTTTCGAGTATTGTATTTATTTTTAAGAATTTGCAATTTAAAAGATAATAATTATGTTGAAATTCTTTACTTCAAGATATTTTATACAAATAATTTTCATCGCTACCCAAAAAAACTTGAACAACATCTTGGTTGTAAAGAGGATCATTGCATTAGGTATAGTTAGAAACCATTTAAGTATCTGCAACATTAAATGTTATGTCAAGAATTTCTAAGTATTTATGACAAATTAAGACCTGATGTAGAAATATTAGAAACACCGGTACTATTTTAATAAAGGAAATAAGGAATGGATCCAATAATTCTGTCTTATTTGCTGTCAATATCTGGAGCTGGAGGGCATTCAGTGACAATTAATTTCTAGAAAAAAGAGTTGGCTAAGCAAATGCTAAGTAAAATGATAAGTAATTTTTTCATTTTAATATATTTATTTTTTATCTAATTTATTCAATAATTAATATGTTTTTTCTAAATGAAAGCTAAAGCTTTATAATAAATGTCATTTGGCTTTATTGATTGTATTCACCAAATGTAAGAAAATAATTTGCTTTCGACTCATAATAAAATTTGCTTTCTTAGTAAATGCTCTATAACAACTAACCACACAACAACTTTGATGAAATTATTCACAGCAAAATCTTACTTACTTTTTTAAGTCAAAGAAGTAAGTTGTAATATTGTTTATAGATTTTTCAATTTTTAGAATACATTCATTCCATTTTTCTTTTTAAACATTTTATTCAATATTCATTCAAAACAATTTTAATGTGATAGTATTTTAATATTTACCAAGCATCTATTTAAATAACTTTTTCAAAATAGAATGAAATGTGAATGTCAAATACTTCTATTTGATGATAAAATTAATTTTTTTAAAACCAAAAATATGATGTTGAGTCATAGTATTTGAATCTTCTCATTTTTAACATATTTCAAGTTTAAATTTAAGTTTTAAAATTTAGATATGTTTTTTATTTTGATAAATTTTATTAAGCTCTCAAAAAAAGATTTTGATATTATAAATTTATCTACTTAACATAAGATAGAAAGTAAGCTAGATTTTTATTTTTTATATATTTAAATTAATTTACTTTTAAATATATAGAATAATAAAATTAGTTTATAAGAATTTTATTTATATTATTTTTAAACAATTAATTATTATTAATTTTCGAAATAAGATTTATTTGACAAAATAAATATTAGTAATAATGAAAACAAGAAAAAAGTATTTACTTTTTATTTTTGACAAAGTAATGACTTGTTGGTTCTAAGGTATGTATTTTTTTAAAAATATGCTAATTAGAATATATTTATATTGTTTATACAAGCTTAAACAATTATAGCAAAGTGGCAATTAAAAATATAGTAGTTAATACAAAACATTTTTTTATTTACTTTTTTGAAAAAATAATTTTAAAAATAAGATTTATTTTCTTACAAATTCATAATTGAATAATATGAATAATCTTAATCAATAAATTATGTAGATTTTTAAATTTAAATAACTTTATTTTTTGTTGAATAAATGTTTCATTTTGAGATTATTTTTTGTTTAAAGACAATTTTCATCAGCTTTACGAGTTTTTGATTTATAAAGTTTTAACCAATTTATCTTAGAAGTTATAGTTTTCTTAAATTGTGGGAGTATTTATTAGTGAATTTAATTCACGACTTGAAAATAAGGATTCTCTGTTAGAAAATTAAGCAATTTCAGAACTAGATTTTATAACTATAAAAAGAATAAATAAATTTTAAATAAAAGTGATAAAATTTTACTTTTGCTTTAATCTCTTTCAATTGATTTTATTGAATGAACTTAAGGAAATTCACTTTATATTTGATTTTTCTATATTTCAATAGAAACGCTTTAATCATCTTAAGAATGGTCTAAATCTATTTCAATTAAGGGATATTATTTGGAGTTAATAAAAAGTATAAAAATTACCATTTTTATGTGAATGATTTTAAAAAACTTAAGCATCAGTTTTTGGAGTATTTAAAATGCACTCATTATGAAAAATACTTTTCTTGTTCTCTATTACTTAATCCTTAGATTGTTCCTATCTGATGGATATTTATATCTGGGAGATGTTTTTTTATTTTGCCTTTGTGAAGTGTTTTAAGTGAACAAAGACATATACTTTTTTCCAGTTTTTATATACAAGAATTTTATTGGTAACTTTAGCATTCATTAATTTTAGTATTGATGAGAATTATTTTTCATAGTAAGGGAATCTCTTTACAAAGAAAACTAGTAAATATTTTATTTTAGATTTTAGGATTTGAAGAATAAGGAATAAGATAAATGAATAGTGGAGAAAGTAGAATAGAATGATAGCAGCTGATTTGATAAATACTTGATCTGTAATATTGATTATTATATTAAAGTGAAGAATAACTATTAAAATTGTGTGAGAAAATTAATCACATTTGTTAAATAAGTGAGATTGGTAAGGTCTTAGTCGTATAGAAAGGAGAACATAAAAAAGTATGAAAAGAGCTGAAATTGAAGATTTTAGTATTTCGTTGTCTGAAATGAAGTTATTAGTAATAGTAATTATCAATTTTAGAGTTATTTTTAAAAATTCCCAATAAAATATCTTTAATTGATACTCTTGATAAAGAAAACCAAACCTAATACGGGCTTTTATGAAATTAAGGTTTTCTCTTAGCTTGTAGATACCATAAAATAAGATGAAAGGTAAGACAAAAGCCCAAACAATGAAAAATGGCAAAGTAAATGAGAGAATAAATATCACATGATCCTTTGAAAGGCAGAGAGAAGAAATATCATCAGTGATATACTATTTGTCTCCAATAGTCCTACAAGAAGTTGCAGATATCAAGCCAGATAATAAATCTGGTTATATGAATATAAAGAGAAATACTAGTCCATTAAATATCTAGTTTGTGTTGTGTTTGATTTTTTTAAATGTAATGAGAATGAAGTAAATGAAAGTGACTCCTGTTAGGTAGAAAAGTGGTACTACCTAAGAAATTACTTATCTAGAATATACTGGCTTTAGTTATTAGTTAAAGATAGATCTATAGCAGTCTGGTACAAATCTCATTTAATCTACAGGAGTTGACAGTTAAACTTAAATAAAATCAAAAGCAAAAGGTAATTTAAAGTTAAACTTATTTACAATCTTGCTTATATATAGATAATGCATTAAAAACTTAAGAAAAATACTTGTGTAATCTTCACAGTCACTTGTCCCTACACTAGCAAACCCAGCCATTCTTAAATAGTACCCAATAATTTTTTTAGTAGATACAAAATTTGATTAAATTACTCCATATATGACATAGCAAATAATCAACAAAAAAGCAAATCCTTAAATTATATAATAAGATTAAAGTTAATCACATTTTTCGCATTTGTAGTTTCCAATGTAAGAATAGCGATTAGGCCATACAGTAGATTCAATATCACAAGTTTCACATAATGGACCTATTATTTATTGAGTAAAAAATAAATTTATTGAATTTTGACTAAAAATCTTACCTATATGACCTTCCTTGCAGTAAAATCTACTTTCAGAAGACTCTCCCTAGCAATTATCATGTTCATTTATACACTCAACAATTATATCTGTATCATTATCCTCTCTCCAATAACCGTTTTTTAACTCTATCACATTTTTATAGCAATTAACTGCAGTTGTAGGACAAATAAGACAACTTAAACTATTACTGCTATTGCTATAAGGATCTGCTAATGAATACATACCATCAGGACATTATTTACAATATTCAAGCTAGCCGGCTTGTCTTTTATTTATAATAATTAGTGATTAAAAATAAAGGTATTTCAATTATTATTTACTTTTGCATGAATATTTCACCAATTTCACAAGATCTAAATTAAATTTCCACAAATTCATTAAAATCAGGCATATAGAACAATGAATTATTTTGTGGATTTTACAATTAAATTGCATTTGTTTTTACATAAAAATAATTGCTCCCAGGAGGTTTAGAATTAATAACAAGCTTATCAAAAACAAAAGAGTAAGATGATGTTTCGTACTTATTCAAACCAATTAGAGTTTCTGAATTTAATTAAATCTTATCATTATCTTATGTGCATTAAAACTAGTATGAATTTAATTCATTATAAACAATTTGAGGTAACTATGATAGTGATTCAGTCTTTATTTTAACAGGTTTATCTTCTTCATCTATCAGCTAAATCTTAAATAAAAAATTATCTCCACTTTTAAAGTTCTTAATTTAGTAGTATTATTAAACATTTGAAGCTTTTTTTATAAAACATTTTATAAAAAATAAATTTAATAAAATAAAATGATTATTAAGGAGGCATAGAAAGTAGAGTCGTCTTTCGTAATTTTAAAAAACTCCTCAATTTACAATTTAAACAAATGTCTAAATCTTTTAAAAAAATAAATATCAAAGTACTTTTATTTGTAACTTGTGAGGCTTCAGTTTTATTATTCTAAAAAGTGAGCTAAATACTCCTAGGATAAGACCCTAAATTGTCACCAAAAATTGAGGCGGTATTATCTTAAATTGTATTATTGTTATCTTTCCATTAATTGTTAATAAAAGATTATGGAATTATACCAAGATATCTTATTCCTCCTCCGATTTGTGCAGTATTTTAAATTATTTTAGTATCTTTTAAAAATAATTAGCTATCCTAAAGCAAAACTCCTCCACCATTAATTGCTTAATTTTTACTGATAAATGTAGATAGAATTTGGCACTAATTATAACAATTCATTAAGCTTATAGATCCTCCTTAATAAGCAATATTGCTTTTGAAATTAGATTCTTTTAGAATAAATGAACTTGCATCAGCAGAAATAACAGAACCTTTACAACTTTCACATTTTACAGAAGCTGCTATTATTTCTGATATTTAAACATTATTTGTTTAGATATCTATTAAAGAAAGTGCAGTTGTAACAACTTCACTAATGTTAAATTAACTCATGATTAAACTATCTGCTATAACTTTATATTAAAACTAAGATTGAGTGTAAGTTTATTGATAATATAAAATCCTGCTATTTTCTGACTTAGTCATATTTATTTAGCTCATATTTGTTAAAATATTTCCATGCATTGAGAAAACATTAAATCTATCTAAACTTGAGCAGTTATTTATTTAAATATTAGATATTTAAATATTCTATGAACTTATAATTTCAAACAGGGAGTTTATTTAATTTAGTGTTTGCTCAAATGTAATGTTTTTGAATTATACATCATCAATTACTATTTTTTTAATGTTTTCAAATTTAAAAAAATTTTGATTTTTAAAAGTGCAGTTACTAATAACTATCTTTTTTATGTATACATAGTTTGCATTGTTTACATAAAAAAGAGAGCTCGAACCCTACTAAATGTTTTATAATAATCTAGTATTTAAGCTTGTATACGTACCATCAAATTTAACATTTTTCATAATAAATTCTTCAAGGATTACTTAAGAAACATTAGAAAAAAGGAATCCCTAAGTGATTAATGGGCTATTATCTTTATTTATTACTACACCATCATTGAAAATAAAACTTTAAGTATTTGGATGAAATTTTATTGGTTATGGGTTTGAGTTTAAGGTAGAACTGTGAATATACAAAGCAAATTTTCTTAGTTATAGTTAGCTAAGAGTGTATTCAGAAATTGCATTTTATAAATCTACTAAAATGCGAGGCTAATTACCTTATTCGTTTTATTTAGTATCATAGAAAAATAAATCTTTGTAATTGGAATTGCTTGACTGAGGATAAAATACGCTTATAACATCTGTCATATCCTAATTTTTTATGATTAAAAAAATAAATTTGCAAAATAAAAAATTTTGATAAATTAAGTTATGAAAATGAATTTATTACTGAGTTTGACGAATAAATAATGTTTTATTTCACAATTTTTATAGTGTTTTATAAACCAAATTGGGTTATTGAATTCTCTAACAAGTCTAAGCTTCGTTTCATTGTGAAATAATTTTTCGAGTTGTAAATATTTGAATAGCAGAAACTCTAATTGAAGGCTGCATTTTACTCATTTTAAGTGTACATTATGAATGTGTAATTAAAAGATGATTTATAGTTAACACCTTTTAAGTTTACAATATTTGATGATGGATCAAAATTATAAGAAACTATTTAGCTCCCTTACATGCTGTATTGATTTTTCAGAGTTGTTGTGGCATAGCCTGTAGATATTTAATATATTCTTAGGCTAGACTTAGAATTTATGAGAACAAGATCAGTGCTTAAAAAATTTACGTCTACTATATCATTTAAGTCAGAAGGGTAACGAATGCTAGATACAAGCTAAAAACTTAATCTATCATAAATATTCACTTAAAAGAAATTAAAAATAGCATATCTATTGAAATTTTTAGAAATTTTCATCTAAACATATGTATCACTAGGTGCCAAAATCATACCTGATAAGCTCATCTTCAACATATTAAAGACAAGTATTTTTGTTTGCAGATTAATCCAAATAAGTAATCTCCCATATTAAGCATCAAGCAATATTTAATCTATTTGTCCACCAATAGGAATATTTGTAATCAAACTTACAGCATTTTATGAGTAAATATAGATACCTATTGATCCATCAGTTGAACTACTTACCATTCTATTTTTAAAAATAAGATGATTTTTTTTAGAATTAAATATCAAGAACATTATAATTGAGATAAAAGAAATATTTAATGAATAGAAATAAAAGATGATTGTTTACAGGTTTTTTTCAGAATCATATTATATTTAAGTAATTCTGCTTGAATGATTTGTAAAAATGGGAAATTTTTAATCTATAGAGTAATTAACCACTAAAATAGCACCACTTTGAGAGCCAATAATTAAATGGTTAAACTTAGTATTAATCAAGTATTTAACAACTCTTGAAGTAGAATCTCCAATAACTCCATCTTTTTACTGATAGGTAGCTTTTATTGTTATTGTAGAAGAATTTTAATCAACCTAAACTTTTACCAAATCTTATGTCATATTAACAATAAAAAAGAAATTGTTTTCTGATTAATCAGAGATGAGAAGAAAAGAATCTACAGAGAGAGTTGAAACTAGTTAATAATTTGTATCATAACTTTTTACTGTTGACTTCTCCCTAATTATAAGGACGTTTCCAACCACAATGGACTGTAGAGGTTATGTATTTAACTACATGATATACTGAAGAGAGTTTTATTATACTAACCATACATTACTTTCGAAATCTGTATAGAATATTAAATCTTTTTTATATAAAATTATGTTAATTTTACAATAAATATTAATTTTGAAATACCTTTTATTGGGTTGTAAGCTAAATTTACTAAAGAGTTTGTTGGAAGAGAAATTTTCTAGCCACTCTATCCTAAATAGGAATAATATTTCCATTGCATGATTGAGTTATTGTTATATGCTATCAAAGTGTTACTTTGATAATCAATTAATATTTCGATTATTAATTCGCTTGTGAAAATTGGTAGAATCATAAAATCTTACACTTTTGAAAAACTTTAAGAGAAAGGATTAAATGTAAAAATTTAATTTTTAATATTGCTCACAAAGAATATATTAGCTTCTTATTCAGCTAAAATACCATTGATAGGGAAAGAATAATACTAATTAGTCATATCTTAAAGCATAGTTCCCGTTTAGTAATTCCAAACTTTAATAATGTCATTAATTGCATTACTAATGATTCCGACAAGGTTTCCTAGAAGAGAAATTTGATAAATTGTTTAAGTGGATTTATCAGAAAATAACAGATTTAATGTTTATCTATTAAATGATTGTATAACTAATTTTGCACCTGCAATAATATAATTACCTTAAATGATAAAATTTTAACCTATATCTCCATCGAAGCCAGGAAGTTGAGTAATTTTAAGTCCTGTTAAATAACTGTATACATAGATTGTATTGGTAAAAAGAACAAAAACTCTTTAGTAAAGATCATCTGTTACTAATCTGTTAGTACCAGTATTTAGCTAAATATATGATATAGGTTAATTTTAAGTATAATCAAAGATGCAAATCTGATTATTTGCTCCTCTTGATATAAAAAGAATTCTTCCATTTGGTAAACTATTATCAAAAGGTTTTACAATTAAATCAAGTACAGGTTATGAATTATGATTGTTGAATTATTTTTTAGATTGACTAAGATAATTCCAAACAATAATAAATCCATCGTTAGAATAGGTAATTAATGTACCAAGTGTATCTTAAAGGTATGCTCCATTAATACCATTTGTATGTCCTACCAACTCATAAGATTTGTCATCTTCATAAGACCAAACAAATAGATTTTTAGAAGTGTCTGAGTTATAGGTAATTAAAGTAAATCTAGGTTTATCTATTACAAGTCCCTTTATAATTTATGAATGAAGCTGCTTTACCCTATTTTTATATTGAGTAATTAAACATATTATATTTTCTCAAATAAAATATTTTTTTTAAATCTAGTTTATAAAATATTC
This sequence comes from Tetrahymena elliotti 4EA, assembly GCA_000231825.2. Lineage (NCBI taxonomy): Eukaryota > Ciliophora > Oligohymenophorea > Hymenostomatida > Tetrahymenidae > Tetrahymena > Tetrahymena elliotti. Next base: position 654,590 of record JH720313.1, on the reverse strand, counting down.
TAAAAATTTTTGGTTTGAGATAAAAGGGTGAATAATTTGCATAAATCTCTTGAATTTGTTAATTATTTAATCAAAAATTTTGTATTTTTCCAAATGGGTGTAAATAAACAAAGTAATAAGTGTTTTTAGATTAGCTTTGATAATTAAAAATTTCCAAGACAAAATGTTAGATGTGACGTTAAATGTTTTTTAGGAGTATCATAATTCAAGATTTAATTTATATTTATGAGCAATATTTGGAAGTAATACTTTAATAATTAAGAAAAAAATATCTTAAGTAGTGGATCAAAATATCTCTATTTTCCTAATTACTTAAAATCAAAACGCTTACAAATAATTAAATGTAATAAGAGCAAAAACTAATTTTAAATAAAGTCTGAATTTTCTTCTTGTCTATTGTTAATGAAGTTACTTTGATATCCATTAATTAATATCGAAAATTTTTAATAAAGTTAATTTTTAATTTTGGTATATTTATTTCTTGATTTTTTATGTAACCTAGAAAAAAGTTAAGCCATCTTTAAATATTTAAGAACTCAATAAATTATGCTGTGTGTGATTAAAATAAATTTTCTTTATTTTTGATCGTTTTCGTCTACATTGTGTAAATCAACAATAGTAATTAAGAATAATTGAGAAATATTGACTCAAAAATATTAAGATGGTAAATATCATTTAATTTTGTATTTTTTAGTTTTTAAAAAATATCTTTTGCGGTTGTGGAATATGTTTTTCACATACCATTATTTTTTTTAATTTTAAGTAAAAGTAAAAATATTTGAAAAATTAATTTACTTGTAAATTTATTGGTTAAGATAATCAAATACAGTTACGGCTTAGCTTAAAATTATGTATTTGTAAGCTTCCTAGAAAATTTATATTTTGCTTATTATTTGATTTTAATTAGATTACTACCATTCAACAATAATAGATGGTTAAGGAGTAAAATGATAAGCATTAACACTTCCTTAATCTGTCAATGTAAATATCTGCATTCTATCATCATCTATGTTGAAATTTTTTATTTTTTCTAATGTATTGAAGTTTTGAGAGGCCAAAAGATATTACAAATCTCCTACTAAAATACCTGATCCATAAGCATCGTAATCTATAGAAAGGAAAGCTTGTCCATAAACAAAAGAAAACTAACCTTCTAAAATAGAAAATTGTAGTAATTACTACTCAAAAAAATAATCTACAAACAATCCCCAAGCAACAACGCCACCTGCTATTGTTGCACATGTAGCGACGGCAGGATAGTTTATACCACACTTTTAATTATTAAAAACATAAGATTACAAATGCATTCATTAAAATAAAAAAATAAAAATTCTTTTCACTCTTAATAACCTAAATAAAAGTTTTTTATGTTTTTCTTCAAAAAACTGGCTAAATTAAAGTTTTTTAAAATCAGATTATAACTTAAATTTATTGGGACAAGTAAAACATATTTCGTGAAAAAAAAATAATGAAACTTACTATTGTTGGAGCTGATTTATACAAAAAGTGTTTAAAATAGGTCAGATTCGGGTTTAACAATATTACCAAACCACCATTAAAGTACACAATGCATAAATTATTTTTATCATCTAATTTCCATCCATTTATTTTTTATGAATTTGTATTCAAATATGTATAACTTTATGTGTATTAAACTGATAGTTCAGGATAGTTTAATTTAACCAGCACTCCAGACATAGATGAAGCATAAAGAAGATCAAATTAGCATTAAATGTTATAAACATAAAATTAATTGTCTAAGGAAATACTTGAATGTACTTTTTTAAGATTTAAGTCATAGACCACAGCTTTACTCAAACCAAAAGCAAAGACAAAATTTCTTGTATAATCTTCAAACAAATTCAAATATGCTTCTTCATTATTTTAATGTGAGTAGTTAACTTTAGCAGTAACAGGATCATAGCAAACGAAAGTAGTATCTTGATATGATATGCAAACATTTTAATTTAAAACTACAACAACAGTTATTGGCTATATAACTTATTGGAATCTTGAAATTTTTTAGTTTTTTGAGTATTCTAAAATTGAAATTAATTAAAAAGTAATTTTATCATACACAAATCCTCTACCATCACTTGAAACAGTAGCTACTAAAGAATTACTAGCTTTTTGATACACTTTCAATGCAGCACTAGTATATGAAATGACAGGACTTGGGAAGTTATTAATAACAAATTTAGTTGTTCTCGAGGAGTAATTAAAAGCTACTATTTAGTTAGCATATGCGTATAATGTATTATCTATTTCAGAATATAAAACTTTTATTATGGAATTTAATTTTTTCTCTCTTTGTATGGTAATATAATTTGATGGCAGAGCGGATACCAATGAAGATTAACCAGAAACATTTACATTATATGAATATAATAGTATTTCACCAAACAATGAAGAAATAATTAGTATATTCCCAAATAACTGACAATTAGAAATCTAAATATCGGTAGAAGGTAAAAGAGATGCTAAATTGGATTTTTGATTTAGTGTAAATAATAGTGAGGCTCCGTTTAACTTAGAATCATATATTATCAACTCATTATATGAATAAGTAATCATCTTTAAATTAAGGGAGTCTACAATTATATTTATAATACTATTCTAGTGGTCGTTAAATGACTAAATGCTATTTACAAAATTTGTTTTGAAGTTATTGTCTTAAATTCCACCAAGATTACCTACTTTAGTTTATATCTAATTACTTGGTATATCTTTACCATAAGCAAACAGATATAAAGATAAATTTTAAGTATTTAGATTTGATGGCAGATACATTACAAAAAACGATGTGATTTAATATTATGAGATTAATTATATAGGAGCATTGGGAGATTTAATTTCCCACAAAACGAGATTTCTATCCATTGAAGCAGAAATTAAATAATCTGAGTTAATTAAATCACTATTAGATTTTATAAATAAAACTTATGTAACAACTTAAGTATGACCAACATACTTTATGCTAGATGATGTTAAATAATTTACTAAGAAAAACTCACCCTACAATCCAAATGAGATGATCTAGTTGCTACTATATTCAACTTCACTAGAAGATGAAAGCTGCCCATTAACCACTTGGATTTTTGATAGAATTGTAGCTTTTAGATAATTCCATATTATTACTTCTCCTCCAGAAGAGAAACTTAACAATCTAAATACATCAGAAGTTAAATTATCAAAGCTATCAATAAATGCAATTTTCAAAACCCCAGAAGTGTGTCCTTTAAATTCAGCTGTTAGCTATCCTATTTAGCTATCCCAAACTAAAATTCTTGAGTCACTTGAACTACTTGAAAGTATTTCTATAACCTCTTATGTAGGATTTTTTTTATAAAGAATCAAGTTATCTGCTATCCCTGAATGAAAAGATTATCCGTATTAAAATGAGTCTGGACATTAAAAAACTTCCTAGCAACTGCGAGTAAGATCATCTCCTAATTATGTTTAAGAGCAAGTTGAGCTGCAAGAGAAGTTTCCATCCGAAGAAGGAGAAGATGATCTATAAAAATAAGGAGAGCATTAGGACTAGCAAACAGTTTTTTTGTTAGTAGAAATAGATTATAAAGAGTTTTAAGTAAGAGCTAAATAGGCCTATACATCTGACTATTTCACTAAGTTATATCCTTCAATACATTATAAACAATCTTAGTCATCAGCAGATTCTGTTTAGCAATAGCTAATGGTCTAAGAATGCAACACATTTATTTAAATAACTAGAGCTATAGAAATAAAGATTGGGTTTTTCATTAAATTCTTCTTCATCCCTTATTTTGACAACTTGTATTATTTTTTTTTACTTGTTTAATCAAATTTTAACTTATGTTAAAAAAATTTTTTTTTGTTTTTTGTGTTGCTTGCTTTTGTTTTTATAAGCATCTACTACGAAATTTATTGTTTACCAAATTCCAAGCATTTATTCCTAAATTTTATTTATCATTTCTAAAAATTGCTTGCAATGCTAAAAAAACAGGAATAAATCACAGCTTTTGTTTGTGTAAACCAATTATTTTGATAAATTTAATAGCCCTTCATTTTTAAAAAATTGATTTACAGCTAAATAACTGTAAATTAAATTAGTAATTGCAAAAAAAGACAAATATTGCAACAGTTAACTTTATTCTTTGCGTGAAGCATCAGTATTTTTACAAATTAAACAATACATCTAACTAAAACTAAGGGAAGAAGATTTTGTTACAGAATAAATCTTACGATTATATGTGAATTATTTATTTTTCATGCTAAATAAAAAATCTTTCTTTTTATTCTTTTCAATTAAACAAATTTGAATGATTTTCCTCTTCAAATTTACAATCATTTGTAAATAAAATATAATAAGAGAGTAGTCTTTACTTACTTTATCAGCTAATTCATTCTAGTATCTTCAATATTGAGAACAACTTTGTATAAAATTTTTTAATTTTTTCAGAGAAGAAGAAAAATTTTAAGCAATTTTTTAAATACCTGATTATTTTAAAATAGACTAATTCTTCAAATAGTATTATTTCTAAAATCAATTTTTATTGTGAATTATTAATTAGTTCTTTTTGGTTAAGACTAGAGAACGAACGATATTTGAAAATATTCGGTGAATAAATTTTGTAAATAAAGTAAAGTCTTTTTTGATCTTTATATTTGATATTTCAATTAAAAAAAACCTTACAATTATCCAAATTAATTTGAAAATCAAAAATAATTTGGTTTTTTTAATTATTAACATTGTAAGGTAAATTTATGGTTTTGATTTTTAAAAAGTATTAAATTCTATGGTTTTAAAATATTCATTTTTGAAATTTTATCAAAGATTCGTTTCTATACTTTTATCTTCTTAAATAGATTTTTTCAATTAGTCAAAATAAAGTAATCGAATATCAAAACCACAAAAAAATTTATTATAATTACTTGAATTAAATAAATTCAATAGTTTAATGATAAAATATCTTAACTAAACAGATGATTTTCAATTTATATCCTTAACAAAAAGTAATTATCAATTCTATAGGCAAAATAAAAAATGTAACCTTTAAAAAACATAATCACTTTTACTAAGTGTAATGATCAATTATTTTTAATCTAAATTATTTAATACTTAATAAACTTATTCTTTTACTATTTAATTAATTAAAAAATAAGATTGGATTTCTATAGGATAGTAAGTAAATCTTTTAAATTCATTTTTAAGCCTAAATATTTTTGCTAGATACGAATTTATTTTTCAATTATTAAAATATCTCCGAAATAGAACCTTATTATTTTAAGGTAAATTAAGGGCTCAAATAATAATAAATATACCTGTTTTTACAATATATAATAAAATGATCTAAATTGACTTGTATCTAAAATTTTATTTTAAATAATAAGAAAATATTTTCATAAAAATATGGTTAAACAGTGAATTTTTATTTTATTGTTTAAATTAAATATCGCTCAAAATCAAGTAGTAAAACAATTTTGAAAAATGCTAAAAATTAATTTAAACGATATTTTAGAAACTAAATTATTATTACAAATTTTATTTCTTTTCAGCAATAAGTTCAAAAATCAATTAAATTTCAAAATGAATTTATTTATGTTGATTAAAAAATGATATTTATTTAAATAAATAGATTTTTTTGATTATTTCATAATATTTGGTATTCATTTGAAGAAAAATTAAAACATAACTTTGTTACTTTACTTTTTAATTTTTAATGAATTTTTTTCAAATAATTAAAATAGTAAAATTTAATGTTTTTTTATAATCTTGTTAAAAAAATTAATGAGTAAATAATTTATATAACATGATTTTTAGTCACAAGACTTGCTAGATTTCTTTGCTTACTTGATTATTAAAGAAAAATTAAATAAAAAGTCTTCATATTAATTTCTGTATTTTTCATAACTTAAATATAGGATAAATTGATAGTTTTTTAAAAATAAAATAATATTTTATACAAAATTTTGCACAATTTATTATGTCATAAGACTATTTTAGGAAAGTAAAATTGATTTATATTTAATACTATTATTTATTGCTAATAACATTTGTAATATTACTGGGTTAATTTCACAAATTAAAGTTAATATTTTTATTTGATATAAAAAATACAATTTTTTTACAATTTTAGAACACAAAAATGATCAATTTAAATTTTGAGAGACATAAAATATATTAGAAATCATTTTAATGAGACCAATTTCTCAAATAAAAATATAAGTTTCTTTAAGCTTTTTACGATTTTAGTAAATATATTTGTCTATTGCAAGAAAAAAATTTTTTTTCAAATTGCAATAAGTTGAGTAGGAACATTTTAAAATTAAAATTATTAGCACTACTGGGTATCAGCTTAGCCAAAGATAATCCAAGAAAAAATAAAGATAGGCTGAATAAGTATATCAAAAAAAAAAAAATCAGAAAATGCAAAAAATTAATCAGATTTTTTAATAAGAAAATAAATAAGTTAAATATAGTTTTTATTACTAATTCCTAATAATTAAAAAAAGAAATCAATTAAAAGAATAGAAGATCATCTAACTTTTATAAAGAAAATTTAATAAATAATTTTCGTAATTATATCATCAATTCATTTTTTAATTAAAAATCAGCGAAATTTAAGCAAAAGAGTGAGCAAATAAGTCATTTGTTTAATAAGAATAAAACATCAATTGTATAAACATAATATAAAAACAAACAAACAAAAAATTTATAGTATTATAAGCCTTTCCAAATTAGCTCTTCTACATAGTCATGAAAACAGGATTAGATAATATGAGGTACCATTAATATTTAAGCTTATTTGCTTTTTCCTCATCAGTCAGTTTTTTCACCCAAAAATCAGACCTTTTTATTGGTTCTAATAAATTCATTAATTTTCTAATAAAAATTCATTATAATTGTGGAGCAGTCATTAGGATTTCCAATTTTTTAAGTAAGCTACTTGAATAGTTCAAACCAATATTGTCATACTTGAAATTATTTCAAGTTCAAAAAATAACGTTTTTTTTTAGTTAAATGAGCTATTAAGGAGTCTTGATAATTATTTGACCTATATTCGTAAGAATAGTTAGTTGAAAAATGGCTATCAAACTCTATAAAAATAAATCTCGTTTAAAAAGAAGGAGATAAATAAATAAATGATAGAATACTGCATTTTACTTAAACATAAATTAAAATTTGAAAACATTTTTTTAGTTATTAAAAATATTTTATATAAATAGAATGAAGGCTAATCTAAGCGAGTATATACCAAGAAAGATTATGTAGGATACTATTTTCAATCCTAGATATAGATCAATAGATAAAATAGGATCAGGTTCCTTTGGTGAAATTCATAAAGTTTATGACATGGTTGATAAGAAACTTAGGGCAGTCAAAATTGAAAAAAAAGATAAGAGAGGTGCACAAGGGATGCTTTTAAAGGAAGCTTATATTATGAAGTAGATGAAGGATTGTCATCATTTTCCTAGGTTAATTGAAGAAATGTAAAATGATCAGATGTCTTTTATAATTATGAGTTTTTTGGGGCAAAACTTAGAGTCTTTGAAGAAAAAATATAACAAGTTGTCTCATTATACAACTTTACTGATTGGCACTTAAATGGTTGAAGCTCTTGAGCTTATGCACAGTAAGGGATTCTTGCATCGTGATATTAAACCAGAAAATTTTGTTATTGGTACAGAAGGTAATCACCATAACATTTACATAATAGACTTTGGTCTTTCTAAGAAGTATATAGATTTGAATAATAAGCATATCCCAGAAGATAGCAATAAAGGGTTAGTAGGTACTGCGCGTTATACCTCAATAAATAGTCACCGTGGAATTGAATAATCTCGTAGAGACGATCTAGAAGCTCTTGGGTATGTACTTATTTATTTAGCAAAAGGCGAACTCCCATGGTAAAATCTCACGCTAGAAAAAAGAGAAGAAAAATTTGAATAAATCAAGCATTTAAAAATTGAAACAAAGTTAGAAGATTTATGCAAAGGATTACCTAGCTCATTTAAAACTTATATGGAACATGTAAAAGGTCTTTCATTTGAACAAGAGCCAAAATATAAATTATTATAGCAATCCTTTTTAAAAGATGCGAAACAAATTTAAGAAGAAAAAAACATTTCTATTGAAAGCTAACACTGTCTTGATTGGTGTGAAAACAGTTGTTCTATAAAAAAATAATACTCTGATTAAATTAACAGGTAACAGTAGTTGAAATAGAAATAGTAAAACCCAAACAATATTGTAAATACTCCTTAAGTCGTAAATACTAATGCTAATGACAGTGATGTAAAAAGAAGAGAAACTTAATTTACTGAAACAGCCTAATTCTATGAAGATACAATAGAACGTATTTAAGATTCAACATTTGAAGTTCCTCTATTCAAAACTGAGTAATCATTAACTCTTTCTAGACACAGTTTTGCCAATATTCCTCATTTTACTTCCAACCCCTAAATTGAAGACATTAAAAATTTAACAACAAGTAAAACTGGACAAAATCATATTAATGCTAGAAGCTCAACAGACATCAATATACCTTACTAGATTAATACATCATAAAGTGGTGGTGAAGATGAGCATTCATAAAATTCTTCACAATACAATAATGTATCTAGTGAGTATACTCCAATGCAAGATGAGAAAGTGAAAGTATAGAAAGTAGTTGCCTCCTCACCGATGAGATTTTCTATGACTGATAACCAAATGATGCTAAAATCTTCAATAATAAATGTTTAGAATGCAAATAATATAAATAAATCGCAAAGTATGCAAAATATACAAGAAGCACAAGAAGTACAAGAATGAAAATATTAAGCTTAAAGCAGATTGATAAACAAACAAATAAACAAATAAGCAATCAATAAGAAAGTGTAATCTCTAAATATAATCTTTTAATTCAATTAATTATATCTTTTTTTCAAAAAATTATATACACAACTCACCAAAAAAAATTAATCAAATTACTTAAGTAAATATAACCTATTAATTATTAACGAACAAACAAACAAACAAATAAATAAACCCAGACTCAAAATATCTTGACAAGACAAAAAATGCAAAAATAAATAAATCAAAAAAAATTAGAAAGAAAAATCTAGTTTGTATAAGAAATAATTTATTTATCAACTAACTCTCTAGCTAGCTAGTTAGCTAGTAAGTAGAGAATAAAACAAAGAGTTGTTTTAAAAATGAAATTGAAAGTTGTCTTTTGATGTTGCATAAATTTATATAAAAGTTTTTATCTCAAATTAAAATTTAAAAGGAGATAAAATTTAATTTATATTTAACCATTATCTGCCAAATTAGAATCACTTAAATTTATTTTTGATAACTAAACTTAACAAAAAAATGAATATTAATAATATCTGTTTTCGAGCTAAAATTTTTAAAACCAACTAACACTTAAAATTATAAATAGAATTGAGCCATTATCCTTTTTCTATATTTCTATGTTTATCTTTATAAAACAATTCAGGAATGATCTTGTGAAATTATTTCCAATCAAAAAATAAATTACTTCATAATAATTTCATTATTTACTAACAAACTAATTCTCTCTCTCTCTCTCTAAGATTTTTTAAAAATCTAATTACTTAGTTAAATAACAAATTAGATTAGACCTTAAAACTAAAAACTAAAAAAAAATCCCAATAAAATAAAGCCTTATTTAATTTTAGTTTTAAATACATAAAAACAGTAAAAGCAATTAAATGATTATTTTTAAAATAAATGATTTTAATTTTCCAAAATATTTTAAAGTCGAATTAATAAAAAAAAAGATTATTAATAATCATAAAAGACAGAATATAAAGTTTAAGTTTAAATAAATATTGTGCAACAATGATTAATAATCACTACTCTTTCTTTTCCTAAGCTACTTCTTAACTTTTCTCAGCTTAATTTTCTTTTTCTTATTACTCCTAAAGTTTTTTTAATTCTTCCTGTTATCTATATTCTATTTCTTCTCTTCCAACTTTATCAGTAAACCACAACTTAAGTCTGTAGGCATCATTACCATTCAAATAGTAATTCATAAGCTTTTTAACTTTTGCAAAACCAAGACTCTAATATAATTTAAGAGCTGCTATGTTGCAGCATTCTGTTTCTAAACATACTTCATCAGCTCCTAATTCTTTGCATTTATCGATAAAGATTTAAGCTAATTTTCTACCTAATTTAAGTCTTCTAAATTGTTTTTTAACAACAATCATTCCTACATAGCCTCTGAGTCTCTAAGACTTATGCTTTGTTAAATTACCAATTACAACACCAATCATTTCACCTTCATAAAAAGCTAAATATGATAACTCTCTCCATCCATTTAAAAAATATCTATAAGTGAAAATTGAATAAGGCTCGCTTAATTCACTTTCTATCATCTTCATCATTATTCCTATTTGTTCTTCATTCTTATAGGTTTCATAAACTACCTTAGAGGGATCTAAATTTTGCTATTCTTCTGTAGACATATCTTGCTTAGTTATATAATTTTATATCTTTATAAATTTTAAAGAATCTTTTTTCTTGAATAATTTCGAGATATTAAATAATTAATTTATTCAAATTTTTAATGAGAATATCTTCTGATTAATTATTCTTAGAAATTTAGAAGCCCCAAAGTAAAATAAATATCTAACTAAATAAATAAAAAGATTAAATATAAATTAATTCTAAATGAAAATAATTTTTTTATTGTTGAAATAATTTATCTTTTATGGTAGAGCAGAGAAGATCATCTCATGACAGAAATAAGATTTACAAATTTTAATAAAAAGATTTTTACATTTTGAAATTAAATATTTTTAAAGATAATTTATTATTTTGTTAACTTTATTCAAATTAATCTTCTCGTTAAAGAAGAGTTATAACTGTATAAACTAGCTTTCACTCTATAAGCTCTGTATGAAACAAAAAGACCTAATAAAAGTGATAAAGAACCTAATATAGTTAGTACTATAAAAATTGGTATCGTCTTCTAGTTTTTCATAAAATTACTATTAGGTCTTTTTTATTTTAAAAAAAAAATATTTAAAAATTATTTTTAGATAAAAAATATTATCAATACCCATAAAAAGTCATTTCATTGTCTTCTTTGTTGTATGTAACTACTAATTATCTCATGAAGGAATCACCTAAAAGATTGAATCCAAATTATGAGCCATCTTATATTGACAAAAAGCAACCTGAGTAACCTCTATAAACCATCATGTATTCTGAAGGAGGTAACTTTATACGAGCACCTCTTGAAAAGAATTCTATAACTGGCAGAGATTATAATTCTTAACAATTGCACTAATCACATGGTCTAAGAAAGTAGCCTCCCTAAAAATATACAAAGTTTTTATTTGAGTTAACTATTGCATTTATTATCCCTATTTTATATTTTTAGCATAAAGTATTTTTTATAATATCTCTGAAAAAGAAATGCCAGATAAATTAAATAAGATTTATAATTAATTACCTGATGTTAAATAAATTAGAGATGTTCCTGAATCAACTAAACCATCTTAAGAGCTTAAATCATCAGTATGGTCATTTCCATCAATATATAATCCTAAAATAGTGAATGTCTATTATTTTTAATTATTTTATTCAACTTTATATTTTGATTTGTGGTTAAAAATTTATTTTACCCATCTGTCATCCATAGAAGAAGGAACTTTAGGAGCAAGCAAATATTTTTGATCTATATCATCATAGTAAAATTTTTTATTTCCTAAATCGAAAGCAAAGAGAGAGGACTAATAGTTATCAAAAAATATTTCATAAAATTTTAGATATTATTTAAAATAAAAAATGATTACACTTATTACTCCTTCAGATTTTGCTTATTCAAATATATTTGTATTTGAATTTGAATTTGATAAACCCATAAGGCCATCAAAGGCTGGCTTTTTTATTAAAATTATTATTATTATTTCTATCAAATCTACCTCAATAATATATTACACTTTTCTAACCATATTGTGAGGCTCCCTCTCTATAAACAAATAACATTTTGAATTTAGAAGCTGCATGCCCATTCAACCAAACAGATTCAGTTCCTTTATATCCATAAGCAGTTAATGATCCATACTGTTTATTTTAAATTAAATTTTAAAGATGTTAATATTTTAATCATTTTTACTCCAAGGGTCTATGGATCGTTTGAAACATTACTTGTTGATGAAAGTTATTATTTGTAAAAATTAGGAGTGTAACCTGCAAGAGAGGATGTAGTCGTGCACCCAGAGCAGCCTTATTGCTATACAAATAGGTCCTTTATAATTTAAAAAAATGATTTATTTATTTAAATTTATGAACATTAGACTATTTACATTTGAGCCGGTATCATAAATTACAGTAAATGTTTAAGGAGGAGTACCAATTTATATCTTTCCAACATATGCAAACTATATCAAGCATAAATTTAATTTTAAAGCATCATGCTAATTTAATTTACATTGTCTGAATTTAAAAGATCAACAACTGAGCTTTCAGATAAGAGGGGTCTTCCATTTTCGCTTTCATTATCATTTAATTCAACTTTTGTAATTTCAATTTCTTTGGAATCTATTTGATATTATTTAGTAGCATAAAAATTTAAGTAAAAATACTTCATGAGGTTAAACGGAATTAGTAGTCAAATTACTTATAAGATGGAATAAACATTAGAAGCCAATTACAAGTATCAAAATTTTTTAATCTTTAAAAATCATTTTAGTTTATTTTAAATATATTGTTTTGTTATTACTTTTAAAAGTTAAGTTGAAATTATCAAATTTTTAAGTCTATTAATTCTTGTTTTATCAAGTCCTAATTATATCCAAAATTAATTGCGGATCTGATAGGTTTTGATGCTAATAAGCAACTATTAATTATCTATCAAAAATAATAAATTTATTCACTAATAATCTTATTAAATACAACAATCAATAATCAGCTTCTAAGATCAGCAATCAATCATAGTCTATTTTAATTTAATTTTGAGATAGCATACAATTTAAGACTTATTCATTTACAAAAATCTAAAAATAAATTTAAAAGAAGTTATCTTTTACATAATATTAATATGAAACAAATATTTTATTTTTAAGTGCAATGATAATTATCAAATTTAGATTAGTTTGTCTTCAAGTAAAATCTAGTAAAAATAATTAGTGTATGTCTCAACATTTAATTGTAAAATCTTATTTTTAACTACTGAATTAATAAAATTTTTAAATTAAATATAATTATTTTTTCCTTTTAGATCAAAATAAATTGTTCCTCCCTCCTGTTTCTCAGATTTAAATTTAAAGCTTTTTTCAACTAAGAAAAATCATTCTGTATGCTTAAGTATCTAAATTTTTGCAAATGTTTAATGATATGATATTTAATTTATAATTTCTTAAAGTCTTTCATGATTGCAATATTTCTTTTATATCGATTAGACCACCTAATCAAAATTTAATTATTATTTTAATTTTAATTTTGAGGAAAAAAAAAATTGAGATACTTTTTGTTTATTTTTATTATTTTTGGTTTATTTTAATATATTAAACTTTGGATATTTTTTCATTCAAATTAAAATCAACAAACAGACTTACCTCAAAATTTTTAACAAAAGATACTTTTGTAATATTTACTCTTTGAATTCAATAATTTTAAAATTAGACTTTTTTAAAAAAATATGTTTTAAAAAGAAAGAAAGATTTTTATTTAATTAACTCAAATTTTGTATTTTTCATTAGTTAATTTGAAAGGTAATTGATTTTTCTATGAAAATTTAGAAAATAAATGAATTAGAAACAAATAGTAAATATTACTATTGATTTTGTGAGATATTGAATTTCTTAATATTTCCTTTATTAACTTTTAAAATAATTTCAAAAAAGGTAAAAAAATAAACAAATAATAGATTTAATAGAGATATGTTAATAAATCATTATTTTTTTGAATTAAATTTATCTGTCATGATTCAATCAATATTTATTTTATTTTTTTGTTTAATTTTATTTTAAAGTTCTTCAATTCTTTTATCAAATTCATTTTATATTTCTCTTGCTTTTTCATGATACGCATTGTGGATTCTAAGGCTTTCAAGACATCTTTCTATTCTTTCTATAAAAAACTACTCTAATTTTTCTAAGGTTTTTGGTTTAACATTTTTAAATTCAGGATGAAGTACCTTTTTGTTGATAAGCTTCTACAAAAAAGAATTATAACTAATATTAAAATGTTTGTTTTAAACAATATTATCTTATATAAATTAAGGAGATATATTTTATTCCTCTATTTTGTCCTTTAAGTTTTTCCCTTTCATAAGAACATAATTTATAGCTACTTCCATATTAACATGATAATATTCTCCTGCGCTACTTTAATAATCATATGCGTTTGCTTCCTTAGGATATAAACGATCAACTTAAGGTTTTATTTTCCTCTTCAATACTTTTTTATCTGCTAATTGAGAAGCGTCAATATAATCTTCATCATCATCTTCTTAATTATCAATGTTTTAGCTTTCTCTATTAGGGGAGGGTGATTTTTCTTTTTTCTCTTCTTTGTTTGCTGATATCTCCTTAGTTTTGAGAGTTTTAATTGTTTTTATCTTTGAAGATTGTGCTTCGCTCATTATTTTGAATCTATTTATTTTTTTGGAATAAAATCTATCAATTAATTTTTTAATGTTGACTATTAGTAAATATTTATAAATATTGGATGGACTTAAATAAGTTGAAATAATTAAATTTTCATCAATTTAATATGTGATTATGTATAATTCATCAAATAATATTCTTGTTAAAATTCATCATGAAAGAGAACTTTATTTTCATTTAAATTAAATATTATTATAATATTTTTTTGACTAAGAATATTCTCATTTCATTTTAATTTTTTTAGATTAAATAAGAGTAAATTAGCTGTTAAGAGATATGCGCAAAAGTTTGTTTGATTTTAACATGAAAACTCTTTTCCAAAAAAATGAGGAATAAATTGATTTTTATATTTTAACTTATCTTTTATGATTGCTCATTAAAACAGCTTTGAGAAAATAAATGAGACATTTCTTGAAGTATTTTTCCTAAATTTTTAAAATTTGGTCATTATTAATCAAAGAATTGTTTTTATACATCTAAACTCTTCTTAAACAAGCAACTTTAAGAGAATCATTTAACTAATATTTCAAGTAAAAAACGTTAATTACAAATATAGAAAATGTCAATTATTCTAATTCTTAATAAATGAGTTAAATTTCATTCATTCATTTTTTTCAAAAGTTTAATTCCAAAATAAGTGTTTATTTAATTGAGTTATGTTATTTTATTCTTTGAAACAAAAATTGAGATATATCCTAATAGAATAGTAAAGAAACAATTTATCACTTTGAGCTTGTGATCTAAATTTAAGTAAAATAAATACTAATCCTGTAAATTTTGTAAATTTAAGGATTTTAATATGAAAATATTCTAATTTAATTCAAAATTTGAGCTATCCATTTAACTCAGGAACTTGTTCATAAATAGATTTAAGTTTGAGCAAATAATTTCTTTTTTCTACTTCCTTACAATTTTTAAGTTCACTTTCACCAACAAGATTGAAGCAGTTGATATCTCTCGATCTATGAGTGTCCTTTTTTAAATTTTGTTATTAATGATGATAAGATCTCAAGCAAATTAAATTTATCAAGTAGAATCAATATTATTTATTTTATACTATAAAATACAAATTTTTTTATATACCTTTGCTTATTCAATATTTTTTATCACTTCTTCCATTTTATTTTTAGTGAAATCAAATTACTTTTTATGGCTAAGCAAGCATTTTTCTACATTCTAAACATATTTTTCATTAGAATCTTTAGCATCTTTAGTTGTTTAATAGCATTATATATATTTTTGAGTAATATCATTCTGATTATAATTGCATTTTTATAAATAATATGTTGATAAATTCAAAATAAAACTTGAAAATTTTACATCCAGATTTATTAATCTCCTAATAATGAGCATGTTTAAAACTAAAAATTAAAATTCTTTGTCCTTAGCTAATTTTTTATTGACTGATATATTAATAGTGTCCATTCTTTCTTAATATATTATGTCTGAAATTTTTTACTTGAAGAACTTGTTAAATTTAATCAAAAATAGAAGAATCTATTTATTGTTTTCTAAGAATCTTTATAATGAATGATAATAAAAACAACAAACATATTTTGATTTTAATCAGCTTATGTAGATAACGAAATATCTTTTATATTTTATAAAAAATGGTAAATCTTATTAATTTTCATGCAAAACAAATTTAATATTTGAAATAGATTAAAAAAATCAAATAGATTATTGTTTATTAGAATAATTTTAGAATGAGATAGGAATACTTAAAAAATTGATTTTAATCTTTATGTTATTTGCATGAGTCACTAAAATAAATTAAGAATATATTCATTTGTTCAATTAATTAATCAATGAATTTATCACTCTCATGTATATATAATATTCGATATTTAATTTTGAATAAAAATTAATAAATCATTCCAAATATATTTAATAATTATAAAGCTGCACAAACGAATTAATTTGTCAAATTTACCAAAGTTATCAAGCTTAGTTAGTCAAATATACAATCAGCTAGAAGTTAGATATGATTTAAAAGAAGTCAAGTGATTATAGTTCTTACTAAAATGTTATTCAATTTAATAGCTGTTTGCAATATATAGATTTTTTGTTGTTTATGATAATATTATAAATAGGATGTAAATGGATTCCAATCTGAAGTTTACTAAACAGAATAGATTTTTGGAGAATTAAAGGATTTTAATTTACCTTCTGATTTATTTCGCAATGAATAAATAAAATAAGTGGCTGTCAGCCTTAAATAGATAGCTATCTTAACTGCAAGCAATAAAATATTTAGAATGACTCAGAAAAAAGGTTGGTAGAAATTGGATATTCCTGATAGAATAGAGTAACCAGCTTAGTAGCAATAATAGTAACAATAAGGACAATAAAATTAAGGAAATTTAATCACCAACTTATTTAGTAATGTCTTTAGCGGAGTAGGTCAAGTTGTTTAGGGAGTTGGCTATGGTGTAGGTTATGTTGTTTCAGGGGTAGGATAGATATTAAATATCACTGATGGAGCTTAGCCAGTTATGATAGATAGAATTTTTCTTGACCCATTTGGTAATTGAAAAATAATAAATTTCAATAAATTATTATCATAATTTAGAATTTAGAAGCATAAAATGAATTTATTTTCATACAATTTATGAATTTTTGATTGCATTGTTTTTAAAGCAAATTAGAAAATTCAAATAAAAATAATTTTGTTGAAAAATATTAGGATATCATTTAATTGCATCAAGTAATCAAGGGTTTTCATTCTATATAAATTACGATCATGAAAGCTAAATGAAATTGCTCAAAAATATTAGGGGAGAAGAATATATAATTACATCTGTAGGCTGGGAAGATACCTAAGCAGAATAGAAAGCAGAAAGCTTTGAAAATAAAACAAAAGTAAATAAATTTTGCAAGCAAAAAATCAAAATAATTATAATTTGTTTGATAAAATTCTTACAAAGATTGCTTTTAAAAGTTTACACTTTAAGTTAAAAATTATTTTTTATAGCAACTCAAGAAAACATATCTGATTTAAAATATTATTTAAGATAGTCTCTTAAATTATGTTTTCCAATAATTGCTTAAATTATCATAAAATATTGTTTTATTGACCCACCAATTTATTCAATTTATTGATATTGAAGTATTGAAAAAAAAAAATCATTTTAGTAAAAAATAATAAATAAAATAAAAATTTTTTCAAAGTTATTAAAGTTATTGACTGAATAAGCTAATATTTTTTTATAAAAAACATTTTAGAGCTTTATTTTAGGTACTTCTAAAGGTGTGCTCTATATTTATAGTATTAAATGTTTAGATTAGGAAAACATAGAAGAAACTAATCCCTTTTAGGCTTTGGAAATACATAGTTCTAGCTCTTCTAAAGCAATTAATGCTATTAAATATGTTAAAATATACAATGAAAGTAGAAAAGATAAAAAGTTTTTAGTTTTTGTCTCAACAAATTCATCAGTTTATGCATTTTCAGATAAAGATATTTTTATACATCTTTAGAATTATAAATTATACGACTATTAAAATAGAGTCAGCTTTAATGTAAATGACTCAAACAATAATGATTTTAGAAGCTCTCAAAATTCCTTACTAAGTATTTGCAGTGTTATTGATTGTGAAAAAAAGAAAATACCTCACTCAATTTTATGGGTTAATGAATATGGATTATTTAACTAACAAGTAAACATTTTACTTATTTAATATTTGTATTGTTTTTTAAAAGCTTACAATATTTACAAAGTGGTACAATGTTTTCAATTAATAAATAGATTCCATCTAGCTATGAGTAATATAAAGATACTTTTTTAAGAGATTTCTAAAAGTTATCATTCGCTAAATAGAATGATGTCAGAGCTTCTAAAATAGATACAAAATCAGTAGACGAAATGCCTATTGATATTTTACTCACTGAGTTTCATTATATTTTACTCTTTTATGATAACTTGACAATAATGTCTAGAATAAATGAGAAGGTAGTTACATCTTATGATTTGAAAGGTATGGGTATAGTGTATGGTATGTAATATGATAGTTTTAACAAGATAATTTGGATTTATTCCAGTAGAGATATTAAGTTTCTTAGCATCCAAAATGAAGAAAAAGTATTTAAATAGATTCTTGCAATTTTAAGATGGATATAATTTTTAATTATAATAGGATGGCTGGAAGCTATATTTAGAAAAGAAATAGTTTAATTTAGCCTTTGAAAGTGCAAAAAAAGCTGACGTTACTAAAGAAGATATAGCTTATGTAAATTTATTGTTGTTTCACAATCAATTTATAATCTTGAATAATTTTTTAGTTAGCAGGGTTGTATGCAGATTAATAGTTTTAGTAAAAAGATTATATGAAAGCTGCTTAGCTTTATTTTGAAACAACTAGAAATTTTGAAGAAATTACACTAAAATTTTTAAATAAGCAGCTTGAGGGAGACATTACAGCAAGAGATGGCCTTGAAGGTATTTATATATTTTTTTGTGATTAGATTTATTGAATATTAAATTTTCTAATTAGAATATCTCACTCTATGGCTAAAAAATTTAAGATAAGATGTGAAAACTTAAAAGCATATTTTAATTTATTGGCTGATTGAAATAAAAGCAGAGAAAATAAATGCTTAAGAAGTTAGATACTCATGTAAAATAATTGATAAGAAATTAAATATTTTATTTAACAAATATTAACATAAATAAAATAAGATTATCTGTAATATCCTATTAGCAAATTTAACAATAATGAATAGTATAAGAAATAATGCTTGGAACTTATAAAATAAAAAATAGAAAGCTTAAAAGATAATCTTAAACAACTCTTAGACCAATATATTCATGATAGAGAATTAGACGAAAATACAATTTATTAAATTTTGTAAACTCATGGAAGGTTGAAAGACTGTTTTGATTATGCAAGAAAAAAGTAGTCCTTTGAAGTTATTATAAAGAATGATATCAACGAAGATAAATTTGATCAAGTTCTTTAAGATTTGGAATCAATACCTAGAGATAAAGAAAGATACAGAAATGATTTACTTGTGAAGGTACTAGCTTTTAATTAACATTTAATATTTGAATTAAATAAATGCTTAAAATAATTTTTTTATTTAATATAGTACTCCCACTTTCTCATCTAAAAGGAGACACAGAAATTCATAGAAAAAATTTAAGATTATTCCATAAGGCCTTACAGAAAGGAAAGTAAAATAAATAAAAGGTAATAATCTCAATAGTAAGACACTAAAGAAAACAAGCTCATTAGAAGCTTGATAGATGTACCAGCTTCTAAAAAAAAGCTTGTTATTAAGTATATTAAAAATCTAATAAGTGATCATAAATGTGATGATAAAACCATTCACAATATGCTTATACTCTTTTTATCATAGCTTGATGATGAGTTAGAGCTTGGTGACTATTTTGATGAATAAGAATAAGTCAAAAGAGAATAAGAAAGATTTAATTTTAGTTTTGAGTTTGCATTTACTATTGCTAAATCTTATGACTTCCACATCATACTTGTAAAACTTTATGGGTAAATATTACTAATAGTTATTCTTTCTTCTAGATTTAGATCAATGTTTAAAATTTTTGAATTATCAATTTAAGACAAATCAACTATTTTTATTTAACTTGATTGAAATTAATTTCTTATTTATTTTAAATCAAGATTAAAGGATATGTGCAGTGAAGCTATCAAGGTAGCCTTGGAAAATGATCTTGGATATCTTATAGAAAGCTATATTAGATAGCCCTCAAGCTAAAAAGAATAAAAAAAACTAATGCTATAAGTGGCAAAATATTATCTTGAGAAGGATAATATTTTTGAAGTTATAGATTTATTGAACACATTCCCTTCTCTTTAGATGGAAGAGATTTTAGATTCTTTTTCTGAGTCTATTGATGTCCAGAGAGTAACTGAATAAATTTGCATTGGATTGGAATAAAAAAACAAAAAGATAGAAGAACTAAGATCTTTAATCAAAGCTTACTCACTTGCAGCTGATAAGATAAAATCAGATCTAAATAAAATAAATAAATTTGTTATTATTAAATAAGATAAAACATGCAGAGAATGTAATAGAGCTTTATATACAGATTCATTTTATATATTCCCTTGCAAACATGGCTTCCATTAAGTAAGTTTAATTTTTCTTTTACAATTTTAACTTTTAACATACAAATCAAAAAGAATTGCTTGATCTTTAAAGTTATTAAAAATGATGATGACCAAATAAAATTAGAAAAAATAAATAATTTAAATAAACAAATTGAAACAATCTAAAAAAGTATTGAATCTTTGAATGCAAGAAAAAGTAAAAATATTCTACAATCTTCAAATAAATAGTAAGAATATATTTAAATATTATTTTAGGGGCATCAAGTGATGACATAGATATAGGACTTTTTAATAACCCTTTAAATAAGCTAGTTAATTTTGTAGCTAGCCATGCTATTGAAGAAGATGATGATGAAAACGTTGCTTAACTTGCTTAATACTAGAAAGAATTGCATGGATATAGAGTATTTCTTATTTTCCTTCAAACATTTTTAACATTTTTCTAAATTAGGTTCAATTAGATTAACTTTTAGCTCTTGAATGCATAGAATGTGGTCCTAGTATTGTAGAAAGCATATATAAAAAACCTTTTAATGATAATATAAAAATTGCTGATACTTGGAAGATTTGATTAAATTATTAATTTAGTATTGTAAAAAACATTTTTCACTTACTTTAATTCATAATTAAAATACCTAATTCACTTTTTTCTAATAAATTTGATCTTTTACATTTTATTGAAAATAAAAAACTAATTATATCCAAAATGTAACAAATTATCATAAGAAGAATAGTTCAAAAATAAAAATTAAAAAATTAGAGTTGCAAAAAACAAAAACGAAAATTATTTTTTAAAAAAGAGGAAAGTAGATACCATATTTTTTGAAAAAATATTTAAATTTTTAATTATTTTTAACCAGATTAAAATAAATCTAATTTTAGAAAAATTATAAAATAAATACTAATTTCAAGGATCTTTAAACAAGTAAAAATAAACAAAAATGATATCAAAAGAAATTGATGAATTTATTTGGACTTTAAATAAGATATAAAATCTATCTCCTCTCCTTTAATATCAAAAGCTACTTAAAACGCTTAGTCTTAATTAAAAAGATTAGATGAGATGAGAGCAATATTCTATTTTAATTAATTTTAAGAGAAAAGAATTTATGAAGATTAAATTTAGAAAATTTAGTGATGAAATTGATAATAGTTAGTAGTATAAAATATTGATTGTTATTTAATATTTTATTATCCATATTATAAAAATACAATTCTAAAATCAAAGAACCAAGCAAGTACTTTAAAATCTTGTCAAAAAATACTTAGAAGATGGATAATTTAATAGGATTTAGTCTTATTTTTTATAATATTCTTGAATACTTGAATTTTATGGAACTCTTTTTGCTTTAAAGGAATATTGATCAAAATAATATATAAATATAAGCAATTTTATTGCAATTGTTTCGAATTTTAATAGTCAATATTCAGTAAAAACATTTTATTATTATTATTCTTATTAAGCTTCTACTTCTTTAATCCATTTGATTTCACTCAAAGCTGTTTTACATGTCTTAGACTGATTTTTTTATTTATTTTAATAACAAATGAAGAGTTAATATTTTTTAAGTATTTGAAAGTAAATTTTTACAAAGTTCAGTATATATTTTACTCCAAAGCAACATAGAGCAACTGTAAAAACGGCTAAAAGACTCATAAACAAAAATCTAGCTTGGTACTGCTCTAGGTCATTTATTTCTTTTAAGTAATTAAAATAGCTAGATGAGATAATCTTTGTAAAAGATTTATTTACCCATAAATTAAATAATGAAGTCCTTTTAAGCCTTGCTTGACTTTTTGACATAATCTGAAAAATGTTTGAATTAATTTTCATCATCTTCTTCTTTATTTATTTGGTTAGTTTCTTACACTTATCCTTTTAAAAATAAATCATTTCTAACTATTATTTAAATATCCAATAATCTACTTGATGAAGACTTCTTGCTTTATTCGTTAAGTAAATGGTCAGAATCCTTATTTTTATTTTTTACATGAGCTGAATTACCTTTTTTAATTTGAAAAGAATATTAAATATCATTTTAAAAAAAATAAATTGATAGTGTCTTACAGGCAGCAATAAGTATAAAAACTAGTAAAATTATATATTATTTCCTCATTCAGAATTATAAATATTTTATTTGTCACTTTAAATTTTCTATATTTATTTCTACCACAAATTTTTTCGCTTATTTATTTTTGTATGCAAATTCAGTAATTCTTTGTGATAACAAAAAAATAAAAGTTTCTTCAATCAAATAATTTTCGTTTTTAATGTTTACCAAACAAAAAAAGCTGTAAATTCTTGAACCTTTGTTAAAAAATTAATGTTTGATTAGAATTATCATAAAACTCAAATCACAATTTGATTTGCAAAAATCTTTTTTTTTTTCAAGTAGAGCTATCAAAATAGATGTAAAGTAAAGTATTCACTTTCCAAAAATGATAATTTTTTTAGCTCTATTTTAATATTTTTTTAACTTTATTTTAACTAATTTAAATGAAAAAATATTTATGAGGATTCAACTTTTTAAAAAATATAGTAAACAAAAAAGGTGGCTGAACATAATAAATAAGAACTAATTAATTAAATCTAAATTATTAAATTAATTCAGGTATTTAATTTTAAAAATGAAAATAAATTTTATTAAAATAATTTATTTATTTCAATTAAATTTATCTCAAAATTAAAAATTTTATTTTTTTTGAAAATTCAGTTTTTTTATTTAAAATATATCAAATCAAACTATCAATATGATATATATACTCAGTTTCTAATATAAAACAATAAAAAACTCTTTTTAGTTTTAATTTTATGTTTTAATATAATTTGTAAATCCGAATCAATTTGGAATTAATTGTAATTATTCATCATTAACTCTAGTAACATCTTTTAATTTATGTATTTTCTCATCATATTTTTTGTAGTTTATTGGGATTAAGGATTTATTAAATTTAGATTTGATTTTAGAAATATTTCAGCAATCTAAATATGTTTTTTATAATTTTTGTATTTCCTCATAAAACTTATCATTTTCAGAATATATATCTGATAATGTTTATCTGAATGAAGAGTCTTAAAATTGTAAACCAAACAATTAAAAATCTTTATTTTAAAAATAATTTAAAATTGCATAATAACAGAAACCCATTCTGATTTCATCAAATTTTATATTTTAGTTTTATAAAAAGAAGCAATTTGAATCTTTGTTAAGTATTGAAATTATTTTTTTTACAGCTATTAATTAATGACTTTCACTTTCTTGTTATTATTGATATGATTAAATTATTTTTTGAATACTAAATAACTAATTTTTTGAATAGAAATATAATGAGCTTCCTAAGATGATTTCATCAGTAAAATTAGATGAATTTTGTGCAATACTCTTTGAGTAGCTAGGATGAATATACTTCTAAATATCTATCAGAGTCATAAATAATAGAAGTCCACCAAAATATATCTTTGATATAATTTTCTCAATTTGTATCAATATTTCAATTTCTGAATGTCTTAACTTAATCATAGATAGGGCTAGAATACTTAAACAATTTTAATTTAAAGGGTCTAATTAAAGACATGCTTAAGCATAGTCTTTAGCTTTTCGATAATCTTATTCAGATTTTTGTTGATCAAAGAGATTTTCTAATGTATAGTTCCTCTTTCTCATCATCCACAATATCATCATCAACTTTTTTTGGACCATGAATTCATCTCTAACTTCTACATTTAGAATTTTTTCAAACTATTTAATAGCTTTTTCTAAGTCCTTAAATCTGATAATTGAAACTGCTCCTGCAGTGAAGTTTTATTCAAACCACTACTCATTTTCTGGTTTATAGACCTAATTTTAGCTTGAAT
The DNA here is from genome assembly GCA_000231825.2 of Tetrahymena elliotti 4EA. NCBI lineage: Eukaryota > Ciliophora > Oligohymenophorea > Hymenostomatida > Tetrahymenidae > Tetrahymena > Tetrahymena elliotti. The sequence goes on along the minus strand of JH720313.1, from coordinate 630,031 downwards.
CTACACCAAAGTTAATTTATAGCTTATCAGAAGAAAGGAAATCTACTGAATCTTTTTCTTCAAATGCAGCTTCTCCTATTATTAATGGCTATTCTAATTTACATTATTTTTCTATGTCATTTTAATCACCACTAATACTAATATCTTACTTTTTAATTATACTAGAATTCAACTAATACTTGCTATTTATATATTACTTAATTTCTTTATTTTATTTAAATGAGTTGATTTATTGAATAACGATTTCACATGATGGTCTCTCATCTGGATTTTTTGAGATCAATTTAGATATCAACTTGTTTATATCATCTGGCACATTTTTGAGAGAGTTTTAGTTATCAAAAAAGTTAATTTGAGATATCTAGCTTGCAGTTAGTTTAAGTAAAACTTAGCATAAAATCAAACCAGCAGAATAAATATCAGATTTTAATCCATATCCTCCTTTATCATTATTATTTTTTTCAGGAGCAGCATATAGTATATTTCCAACATTTGTATTTGCAAATTTAGAAAGTAGAAATTTAGATAAACCTAAGTCAGCAATTTTAGCCTTAAAGTTGGATATCAGAATATTTTCTGGTTTAAGGTCTCTATGAATAATTTTCTTAATTTATAGATACTAAATACCTTCAAATATGCTTTCGCATATTTCTAAAATAAAATTTGCATCTACCTTCTTATTTAAAAGATAAGGGTTATCTATAAACTATTGCAATGTTCCTTACTCTGCATATTCCATTAAAAAACATAAATCATCATCAAGTAAGAGGCAATCATAAAATTAAATGATGAATTCATGCTTGATAGATCTCAAAATATTATATTCTTAAATATATTCATCAATAGATTCTTTCAAAATGAGTTTTTTGAGAACTTCAAATCTCTTTTTGTTTTAATTAAAAACTGTGTAGACTTCTGAAAATGCTCCTTGACCAATCTATTCTTACACCTAGTAAGTGTCTCCCTTGAATGTAAATGTTTTCTATTTGTCATCAATATAACACTTTTGAAAATCTTTTAGCTTACCCTTATTCTAGTTATCTGATTAGTTTTATTCTTTGTTATTTTTAATACAACAAAAAATTGATTTTAAACATTTTTTCATCTCAAAAAAAACTAAATTAATTGAAGAATCAAATTTTTAACCAAAATATTATAATAACACATGTTAAAAAACCAAAACAATAAAAGAAATTAAATTTTCAATAAATTTATTATCTATCAATTAATCAGTCAACATAAAATATTAAGAACTAGAAATGTAGTTATAAGAAGCGTTTTTCATTAAAATAATAATTTTAAATGATTTCATAAATTTAATAGAAAAATTAAATAGAAAAGAAGAATATATTTAAACAGAATAAGATGAATATTGTTACTTTGTTTATATATTCTATTAATATTCTTATTGATAAAATAGAAATTTTCTGGAATCGAATGGAATCCAGCTTACCCTTTTTAAATAAGATTCATAATTGATATTATTGATTTTATTATTCTATCTGATAATATCAAAAAACCTCCTCAGATATTATACTTTATTAAGTAAATTCTTTATCAGAATAAAAAAAATCATAAATATTAAAGCTTTATTCTACAAAATAAATTTTAGATTGATTGAAATTTAAAATGGGTAATTAAAATGGTGTAAGTGTTGGAAGTGATGAAGAAAGTGAGGAAAGATTTTAAAGTATATATAACTTATATCTTAGATAACAATCATCATAATCCCAAAGATAAGCATAAAAAAAACCTAGCAGAAAACCTTATACAATATAATAGGATGAAGAAAATGAGAACTACATGATATTTACAAATAATCTTTATGAAGCTAAAATCAAGAGATAAATTTACAAAAAGCAAAAGAGTCACTACTAGGACTATAATAGAAGATTAAAATATCTTACATCTAAAACTGTTTTTAACTAATATGAATACAATGCACCTCATTTAGAACTCCCCCCATCATATAATTATCATTCTAAGGTTATGGAAAATATGATTCCAAACAAGGTAACTCATTTTGTTCCCTTGATTTTAATAATAATAGATTTTTTATTTATGCAAATCATATTAAAATATCAGAGAAAAAAAATAGACGAGTTGAGTAACCCTGTTTACAACATTTTGTTCAGCTAAGATGGAAACTAACTTCTCATCACTACACAAGTAAATTATTAAATTCAGGATTAGGGCAAATAAGATTTTTTTTATTTTTATGAATCAATGAATTTATATATGTATGTATGTACGTATTGTAACTTTGGTGATTAATTTTTAAGAATTATTCTGTAAAATTTCCAGAATTAAACAATTTTTAATTTAAAGTTGAATGCATTCATTCTCTATTTTTTAATTAAAGATCATTATTTTCTTAAATCATAAAGGAGGAACTCTTCACTTATAATTTTTGTTAAGATGATGGAGAGTATAAAAGAGGTAAAGTACTCTATCCTAGAAATATTACATGGACAATTACAGATAGTGACTTAAGTTCAAATGGAAGATATTTAATTCACTGCTCACTTAACCCTTTTATTTCTATTTTTGACATTTAAACTGGAAAGTATAATAATTTTTATAATATGAGTGATGGTGATGAAGATGAAGACTAATATTCACACTACTCACTTAGGTTTTTTAGTTGTAAATATTCTGGTGACGATACCAAAATATTAGCTTCTTCTGGTTAAACTTCTTCAGGTAAAGCCTAAATCAAAATGTTTGACGTTTAGAGAGAAAGAGTCTAAGATAGTATTCTTGCTCATGATAATGATATAAATTCTATTGCATTTGTAGATAAGTAAAACTCATCAGTCTTTATATCTGGTTCAGATGACAGATCAGTCAAAATTTGGTAAATTGATCAAAGATTGATTATTAACTAATTCATATTAATTCCTTCTTTTTATTACTTAGGGACACCAGAGCATTAGGATCGAATGGATAATCTGCTGGTGAATTACTTGGTCATGTTGCAGGTGTAACTCATGTAGACTCTAGATAAGATAATTACTATGTAGCTTCTAATGGTAAAGATTAATGTGTAAAACTTTGGGATTTAAGAAAAAGTGTAACTTCTTCTTCTGGAAAAAATAGAGTAAAAAAGAGCTATGACTACAGGTAATTTTATAAAAATAAAAAATCAGATCAATTATCTATCCTATAAAAAATTAATAAATGTCAAAGAAGTCAATAAGTAACTCACTTAAATAAGTTGATTTATGTTAGAAAAATATCTAATCCAAATCAGCTTAACTTTTTCTTGTTAATTGACAAATTAATTGTTTGATTAAATATCCAATTAAAATCTTATCTTACATATTTTACCTGAAAAAAATGTTTAGTGAGATAAGAGAAGGTTAATAACCTAATACAAATAAAAGAAACATATTAAAATAACTTTTAAAAAGAGAAATTAAATAGTTTACTTTTATATTTGATTATTATTTATTTTTTTCTCACTTCAAGTTTTAAATATTATGAAAATATCGTTTGCTATTTTTAATCTTTATTTTTATTTATTAGATATGGGGCTATGTCTGACAAAGAAATTTTACAAATCAGAAATCTTACATAGGAGTAAAATTTTGATAACTCAGTCTAGACTTTTCGAGGACATAAAGTAGGAAAAACACTCATGAGATGTCACTTTTCTCCTTTAGGCCCTACTGATAGAAGATATATTTATACAGCAAGTTATTGTGGAAAGGTTTTCTTATATGATATTTTATCTAACACTACTCAGTAATTAAGCTATTAAGATGAAAAAAATTCTTATACATCTGGTATTTTAAATGATATGGAAAAAAGTCCTGTTAGAGATGCAGCTTGGCACCCTTAAAAAATGGAAATTATTACAACTAATTTGGATGGAAAGATTTTTAAGTGGTTTAATAATGATCTTTATTTTTAAGAGCTAGAGGAGTTAGAAAAGGAAAATTAAATTGAAGATGAATCTAATGATGAATCTTCTGGTAGAAGATAATCATAATTTGAAAATTATAGATGGGATTACGAAGATGAAGATTCATAATCAGGTTAAGTAGAAGAAGGTGATGAAGATGATGAGGATTATTATGAAGATGTGGATGATGAAGATTCTGAAAAAGCTGGCTTAGGAGAATCTAATTAAAGTAACGAGAATGATTAATAAGATTCGTAATCAAATAATTAAAATTTAGAAGATGAAGATAGCTAAAATTGAGTAAAATAAAAAAATATTCAAATTACAAATAAATTAAAGATATTTTTTGTCTATAAATTTTGTTATCCTATTTGTGTTTAAAATTTATCAATCAATCAATATTACTTACTTCTCAGTATTCTAATTCAATTTTGCATATTTACTTAGATGACTCTTTATCATTTTGAATTCTCAAAATTTTTGGTTAACAATATTTATCTGGAAAGATATTGACGTATGGTGATGCATATGCTTGTTAAATAAATTTATAATATGATGAGATAATGATATTCACTTTTATTTCTTAAAATTGTAATTTGGATAATCTTAATTTATTTTGTTCATCATCACTTTATTTAAAAAATTTGTAAACCACAGATTTTGTGTTTAAAAATTTATGAAGGATGCTTATTAGCTCAATAATTTTATTTTTTTATGGGAATGTGTCGTATTTAGTTTGTTAATATATAATTATTTAATGAATTACTTTGTGTTATAAATATTATCCATCCTCTTTTCTAATCAAAAAAGCGAATGATTTTTAACAAATTAAGTAAAATTAGATCAAATTCAAAAAAATTTATTACATTTATTTGAGTAATATTTGAAATAACGCAAAAATTTTTAAATCAACAATAATAATAAAGTTGAACGTTAAACAAAGAATCTGTCTATTCAATTATTTTGTTATTTTTTATCTATTGCAAATATGAAAGTATATTTATTAATTAAGATAATTCTTTTACAGACTATTGATTTTGTAGTGTGGACTTACTGAGTTATTTTACTTTTTGATAAATATTTGTATATTAATTAAAAGTTGAATTTATTAAAACTATAGAATGAATCCCTTCTAATTAATCAAAAAGAAAATCAAATATAAATATTTTTTTCAAAAAAACAAATAATTAAACAAAAATTGTAAAAAAAATTCATATTAGATTTACAAAAGGGTAAGAAAAAGTTAAGCAAACACAAGTTGAAAAATTATGTTAAACGATCAACAAAATAATGTGAATAATTAGTAGATCGAGTTACTGCACACTAGCTTAAACAAAAATGAAGCGTTCTTACAAGATAAGTATTAAATAACGTTAAAACAGATTTCAAAAATGAGCTAACAATTTTCATTCTTATTTATTATAGAGATACTTTCTTCATTAGCCTTGATAATTTATGCTTTAGTAGTCCATCCACTTTCTATTTTATTTATTGTATCTGTAGCTAGTTAAGTTTTATACACTGTTTTAAATATAATTAGCTTTAAATTATCTTTGAAAAAGCCAGATACAAATAGCAAAAAAATTATAATAAAACTCTTTTTTAAACATTTTTTACTTAGTGTTCTTCAAGTTGACTTTATTCTCTTTTATAAAAACTGTAAAGAATAAATAAAATAGGTTACTATATTTGAATATAAAAAAATTTAATTGAGTATTCTTTAATGCTCATATAATAATTTGGTTAAATGGCATACTTTAAGAAGATTCTACTTGGCAATAAAGTGCTTTATTCATTTAGGCTTTTTAATATTAAACTAAAAGAATGAAATGAATATTAACGAGAACATACTTATTTATAACTTTGCTTTCTCTACTACTCTCTACTTATTCTATAATCACTTCTATGTAAAGACCTTTGTATTCTAAAAACAGCTCACTTTTGAATATGATTTGTTAATTTTATTTGAATTAAAATTTTAATTTGGATAATCGCTTAGCTACTTAATAGCTACAATTTACTTACCAGAATTGAGAATTGCAGCTATTTGTATAATTTTACTATATATCACAATTATTAAGTGCTAGTTAGAACACTAGTTATTCTTTGATTAATTGAGGGTTGATTTAATTCATTACTTTGTATTTGGCTAAAAGCTAACATTTATTTCTACTCTTTATAATCAAGATATTTTCTAGGTTGAAATGATATTTAATAATGTCTTTAACATTATTTAGTTTGGTATAGCTCAAATTTATTTTATAGTTAACATTATTTTAATCTTTTATAACTCAACAACAATATTTCCTGAATATCTCATAATTATTCAGGTAATAATACTTATAATAACCATCATAACTATCCCTTTTAAAATGAAACAAATTAAAAATTTATACAGCCAAGATAAATCCTACTTTGTCGATAAAATTTCATAACTTTAAGAACGAAATGTATCTTCTAAAAAAATGAAGCTAGAAATATTTTCTCAACAAAAACTAGAAGAAAGAGATTGGCCTTTGATTGAAAATTACTTTAAAATAGATTCTCAGTAATTCTAATTATCTTTAACCTACTAATTTTAAGTAACAAAAATTCTTAGCTATAGCATTTTAGAAATTTACAGTTTTAAAGTTGCTTGTTTGAATAAAGTGTTTAATCAACTTTTGCTAAATTCTTCATCAATTTAAATTTAAATTCTCCCTCGGATTTCAAATAAATAGATTGTTGATAAGATTTAAGCTAAGTAATTCCTTTTTAACTCCCTTAAGAGCATTTCTTATGAAGACCACGTCAGATGCAATATTAATAACTCAAATTTAATTAAATATTTTAGTAATGAAAAATACTTTGAATAATTAAATTAGATTTTATGTGAAAACAGCTACAAAAAGATAATGATAAACACTGTAGCCTATTATAAACTTATTTCCCAGTATTAACCAATTAATAGTGCTATGATTTTACTAGATTTATATGAAATATATTTGTGATATTAAATTACAAATCTTAAACAATATAATTTTATAAAATTAATAGTTAAAATATTAGTATATTATATTTAATCTTACTCTATTTACTTCTTTTATAAACAAATCTTTTAAAAAAATCTTTTATTAATTATGTTTTATGCTCTATTAAAAAAATTGAACTAATTCTAATTTACATTTTTAATAAAGAAAAAATGAAAAAAGAAAGAGAAGAAAAAATTTCGCAATTTAATCATCAACTTTGATAAATTAATTGAACATGCAAATAATTAATCTGAAAAGTAAAAAATATATTATGAATAATATTGTAATCTTATTAGTAATATTAATCAATAATAACATAAAATACATGAAGTTGAGGGATAAGAATTTGATTATTTTCTTTTATTCTAAAAAACTTTCAACTATTTTAATGCATGAATTAGTTATTTTTTCTATTCTTTTATGATTTTTTATTTAGTATTACCAATAATCTTCTTCAATTGCTAATTAAATTAGTTATTTTCTAAAAGGTTTTTTTGTAAATCTTCCAAAGATTCAAAGATTGAAAAGTATTATCCATTTTATCCACATATTCATTTACTCTAGATGTAAAATTTCTTAATAGATAAACTTAGATAAATAATAAGTTTAAGTGAATAACAAAAATTCTTAGATACCATTCATATTGTTAATAAACTTAAGATGTTATAGAAAGACTTTGTTTATTATATTATTTAATTAATGACAGATTAATAGTGTTACCAGTAATTCTTCTCTTCTTCATTTTTTAAATAAGAAAATAATCTAAATATTTATTAAAACAAAAATAAATGGTTTTAATAATTTTAGAAAGAAAGTATTATTAAAATTCATTCATATTGTTTTAAAAGATCAATATTTCTTTACTTAAATTTTTAACTTTGTATTCATGATAGCAAAAATATATAAATATCCACCCCACCTTTTAAACTCAAAGGAAAAATTTTGTTTTTTCTATCAAATTCTCATAATTTAAAGATGAGATAAGCATTTTCTTTACATTTAAAGCCATATTTATTTAAATAATTTTATCAAAAAACTAAACTGAAAGTATTTTTCTTCACCAGAATATCTATTGAGAGTATTTTTTTAAAGGTCTTTATTTAAATTTATAAAAAGCTTAATAAAATAATCAGTTTAATTAGAAAAAAAATTGGACTTGTTGTTTACATAATTTTCTTTAACAATTAATTGTCTATTTTACTTTTAATTATAGAGATGTGTATATTATTAAAAAATAGGATTTCGTTGATATTAGTAATTTCTATTTAAAGTAAAAAAGTTTTTTAAATTACAAAAAAAAATATTAAAAAAATGATTGCAAACTAAAACCAAAACATAGTGCAACAATAGGGATTTGGCATTGGTACTTACTTTAACTCTTTTTTGATAGAGGGATATGCTTTTACTAAATATAGAGAAGTAATGATTTAGATATGTGAATGCTAAAGTTTATTTTATTTCATGGACATTTTAGATTTCTTGATAAGTTCTTCTGCTATTATATTTTTCTACTTTACAGATTTTAATGCCTTCACTGCGATAGCTTCTATATTAGCCCTTTAAAGTCTAATTTATTTCTAATAGAATTTATCTTATTATAAACAAAATAAGTCTATGATAGGAAATATCTTTGCTTTTATGATTCTTAATTTAATACTTTCTATCTTATCATAAGATACCTTTCTTTTAGTCAGATTTAGTTAAATTGAAAAATCATAACAAGTTGATAAAACTGAAAAGGTTATAATAACTTAGAAGTTTATTTACAAGCTTGTTGGAAGGTTTATTAAGAAAATATTCTTTGTTTTCGTTAAGTCAGTGCTTTATAATACATTAATTGTCTTGCATAATAAAGTGGATAAGGAGTTTTATTTTATGCTAGCATATATTTTATTAAACATGATAGTTAATATTTTCCTCTAGTATCAATACTTAAGACTTTTTATTTTCTCTGTAAAATAAACTGCTTTCTAAAAAACTTTAACAGTTTTTGAGATATTGATTGAAGTGTGCCATTCTTATTGTCTTCAAGCTGTTTGCATTTACTTACTTTTCTTAATGTAGTTTGTTTTTGCATTGATGATTGCTGTTCAGTTTATTTCTTACTACTTTACTGCATTTTAAACTGTATTTAGATTTAATCCAATGAACTAATCTTTCTTTGCTTTAGTATTTATGGGTTTTAAGATATCTTATCTTTCCTCTCTTTATAACCTAGATTTATTTTAGTATGAAATGCTATTATAGAATAAAAAAAATTAGTTTATTTTTTTTTTTGCTAATCTCTACATAATAGGAATTTATCTCTAGACATTTTACTTATTTGAGAGTGTGTTCCCTTGGTAATTAGTAAAACTACTATTAATTCTAGCATATTTTACAGGAGCTTTTTCAACAATAAAATTGATTTTAATTATCAAAATGATCAAATCTTGCAGATAATATAATTTTAGTGCTATAGAATAATTTTAATAGGTAAAATCTAACTCCAATTGTAGATTAAATATAAACTTCAATAGCAAACTCAAAAAAGGTGATTTTTAAAAATTATTAAGTTTTTTAGATTAAAATTTAAAAACATAATTTTTGTCAATAAATTTTGAAAATCAAATCAACATTGAATCAGTTAATAATTTCTATAGAATGAATATATTTGATTTAAAATCAGAAGAGATTAGTGAATTCTTTGGATATTTCATTCAAAAATCATCATTTTTTTCAGTAAAACTTTAATAGATTGATCAAGAAGAATATTCAATTGATTAGATAATAATCTCAAAAATACTTTCTTGCCTGAGATAAGTATAAATAATAGATTAAGTAAAATTTAATGTGAAAGACTCTGATCTTCTTTTAATTCTTCACAAACAAAATATTCATGTCAATTTACAAAATTTCTTGAGGTAATTTAATGTGGAAAACATAATTCTCAATTTAGTTACATTCAACAAGTATCTTTCATTCTTTTAAAAGATTAATCCTTCTAGTATTGTTTATGATCTATATGATATTTGAAAATATAATATAAGCTTATGTCAATTATATGTCTTTATTTTTAAATTATATCTAATAAATTAATTTTCTTTGTTTGTTTTTTTATTTTAAATATTTGTTTTATTTTAATTTTAAAAATTTTAGAAAATTATTTATAAATAAATGATTAAGAATCACCCTGACTAGATAGGTTCCTTGAATTTATATTTTAATGTTACTAAAAATAATTATTAGATTAAATCAAAAATTGGCAGTCTTCTGGTATATATTTAACAAATGAGTGTAATTAATTAGAATAAATGCAATCAAAATCGATTGATAGATAGATTTTGTTTGGTTTACAAAATTAAATTACAACAAATATTTATGGTAAATATACTAAAAATTTTAGTTACAAGTAAGAAAGTCAACTAAAAAATAGATAATTAAAAATTAAAATTTGGCTAAAGTCAGATATCGATTAATCTATAATTAATAAAGCTTATCCTTCTAAAATGAATGCTAATAATAATTAGAATCCAGTAGTTTAGAACAAGGAAGGCTCTTACTTCGGTTGCTTTTAAATAGAAGGATTTATCTAGGACAAGTATAAAAATGCGATAAAAGCAATTATCAAATTCAAGATTTTTTTCGTTCTTTTAGCATTTATTGAATGCTTCTAATTCATATCCCTACTACTTTTATACTATCTTGAAAGCTAACAAAATGAATTTGTGCTAATTATAATTCTTTAAGTTTCCTCTTTTTCTATTTACTTTCTGCAGAGTTGCATGTATTATAAGACATCAACAAACTCTTTGTTAGGGAAACCACTTATATTTGCTATTGTATCCTTAATTCTTTCTGCGTTATCTCTAGATTGGCTTATGTTGATAAGATTTTGCTAATTAGAATAGAAAGAGCTTATTAACAAAAAATTAGATAAAGATGTAGTTATAAGAAGATTTACCAATTTTTTAGTTTCCAAATTTGTTTTCAAGATCCTCTTCAATTTTTTTAAATCTGTAATAATGAACTTAACATTAGTAACTTTAGATGAAAAAAATTATGCCTTCTATGTGATATTAGGATACTTGATAAAAAACACATTAATAAGTATTTTAATTCATTTATTCTATCTCAACATGTTTGTCTTTTAAAAGCAATAATCTCTCAGATAATAAATGTTAACAGCATTTGAAGTAGCATTAGAGATAGTATAGGCCTACTTTGGCATGTATCTTATACTACATAGTATATATTATGTATATGCACTTATGATATTGATAGCTTTCTAGTAAGTCACTTAGTATTACTGCTTCCAACAACAACAAGTTAAATTTTTATTTAATCCTATGAATATCAGCTCATTAGCTTTAATTTATATGGGATTTAAGATTACCTTTTTTTCTTCACTCTACAATTATGACTTATTTTAATATGAAATGATCATAGAGAATAGGAGAAATCAGTTTTAGTTTTTCATTTCTCAATCATATTTTATTGCAGTAAGCATAATCACCTTTATCATTTTCACTGAAGAGTTGCCAATATATTTAATAATAATGTAAATAATCTTTTGTGCTATTAACTTATTCTTTATGATTAGTAAATTCTACTTTATTAGAAGGATTTACAAACAAAATGTAGCTTATGATCTAAATTCTTTGGATTAGCTAGATTTGCTAAATTTAAATGCTAAGTGTAGGATCATTTTAAATTTTACTTATCGTTTAAAAAAAAATGATTTCAAGAAATTAACTAAACTTTTTAGTTAAGAACCCTCTTTTTTCTCAATTAATTTCTTTGGTTAAATAAGTATAGAGTATATAAATGGGTTTTGTAAGATAAATCTTATAGACTTAAAGGCTAAAGAACTTAGTAAAATATTTGGGCATTTCCTCTCTAAATCTAATCACATTTCTGTTTAAATTTAGCAATTAGATTAAGCTTAACATTTTAAACTTAACCAATAAATCAAAATTATTGACTGCCTAAGATAGATATCTTTACCTGACCAAAATAAGATTTCGCTAAAGGATTGCGATCTTATTTTGGCTTTATGTAATCAGCCATATTATTAAGATGTCTTAGAAATTTTAAAATAATACAACTCATAAATTGCAGTTATAAAATTAATTGTGTTCTATAAACAAATTTCATAATATCAATTAGTAAATCCTTAATTAGTTGCTTATGATCTTAATGAAATTTGAATTCTAAAAAACTTACAAAAATCAGAAAATGTATTTATTATTGCAAAATTTTTTCTGTTTTAAATAGTTCAATAATAGTTTTATAGTTTAATATTTAAAAGGGAAGTTTAATAGTCACCTACTCCATAAAAATAGTTTATATCCAATAAATAAAAACTTTAAGTTTAAATATATTTCATACGATTAATGTAAAATGTAGCAAAATTTATTAAAGTAGTTAATTCAATAAAAATTTATTTTTATGTAAATTTTCAATTTAAAAAGTGTAAAAATTTTAAAGCAATTTTTTTAATCAAATAGAAAGATAAATATCTGTGATAAAAATGTAAATAATATTTATTTCTTTAAGGAAAATTTCTTCATTGAATTTATACTTAAATAATCATGGTCAAGATAAGATATGGCCTATTTTTAAATCAAAAATCAATCCTGTAACAAAAAATATTTTAAAGTTTAACTTTAAGAAAAATAAAAAGATTTCTGATTAAATCTTACATATTTTATAAAATTTGCATAGATATAAATAAGGACTGATAAAAATAGAAGTATATATCACTTTTTACTCACTTAGCTCAGTAATAAAATTATCTATTAGAAGTAATCATAATCATTTAGTATAGAAAAAATTAAGTTTTCTACTTTAAGGTTAATAGATATTCAGCATGATTACTTTGAGTGTTTATTTTATAAAAATTTGATAAAAAAAAGATACTTTTCAATTAAAAATAATATAAACCAAAACAATTAAATACTCAACTAAATAAATAAATGGATGAATTTTTAAATATGCAATAGGCAGGTACATTTAAAAATTATAGTTAAATAGATGGATTTATGCTAGATACTTATAGAGTTAGTTTAAAGTAAATACTAAAGCATCAAGTATTAATAGGAGTCATCTTTTTTGCCGAACTTTTATTTATTGCTCTACTAATAACTCTACTATTAATTGATGACTTTCCTAATAACCTAAGATTGATTGTTATTTTATACACTGTTTAAATAATTTTCACGTAAATTCAAAACGGGAGCTACTACAAAAAGAAATAAGAGTAGCACTTAATAGAAAATATTCAGATATATATTTTAATAAACATAATACTATCTATTTTTTAGCAAGACTACATTTTATTTTTGAGATTTTGTAGGATAGAGATAAATTATAATTCTCAAAAGTATAATGATAATTTATTGAGATACAAATACTATCATTTCTTAATCAAATGGTTTAGTATGAAAAAACTCTTTTTATTAATCAAAGTTCATCTGATATTCCTTTATATCGTGACTACTGCGAAACACAATTATATACTTACTTTTTACATTGGAATATTATTATTTCTCTCAGTAGAATACTTAATCATTCAAAATATTTACCTAAGCATTTTCATTTTCCAAAAAAAGCAAACTCTATTTAAAAAAATAATTACTTTTTTTGAATCATTCTTTGGATTAATTCAGTCACTTTTCTATGTTTACTAAATTCTCTTCAATTTAATTTAGTTCTTAGCCTTTGTTAGTATGCTATTGATATACACATGCTTTTTGAGTTGTGAATTATAGTATGAAGACTTATACAATCCTCTATCTATTAACATATTTCAACAAATTCTTATGGGTCAAAACCTAGTATACATATCTCCTTTATTGAATAACGATATAGTATAATATGAAATTATATTTTAAAATGTAAAAAATTTAATCTAATATTGCTCTTGCTAGTTCTATTTGATTGTAACTTGTTACTTAGTTTATTTCTACGAAGATTATTAAATATCTTACTCAATAAAAGTTATTCAATTTCTACTTATAATATATACTATCTTGATTTCTTTACTCAAATTGCATTACTTAATAAAAATGTACATCTTAAATAAACACTAATCAGTATAATCTATTTCAGACATAAATACTCAATCATTAGAATAAAAATGCAGAAATGTAATTTTAGTCAAAGAAAAACTCAAATCAACTGATGAATTAACTAAATTTATAAACTTTAAAAATCAGTATTTTTTCATTGTTTTAGAAAATCAATTTAGCTTGGAATAAATTAATGGATGCTCTATGATAAAAATATTCTCCTTAGAATCCTTTTCTTTGATTCAAACCTATACAATTTTCCTAAAAAATTCTAAAAAGCTAAGTGTAAAATTTAACCTATTAAATGAATAAATAGGTAAATAAAATAAGGAATAACTATTTTCAATTCTAAAATAAACTTCAATACCTGATTAAATAACTATTAATATAGAAGATTCTGATATTGTTAAATAATTTAAAACAACTAACATTTATGAAGACTTAATTAAGTGCTTGAATCATAACAACTACTATTAAACAATCTTACACATCCTTACATACTAAAATAATATATCATAATTTTAAATTATCAATCCTAATATTATTCTATTTGACCTTTTTGATACTTCAGATTGATCAACTAATTTAATTAATAAATTAAAATACTTTGTACTATAATCTAATATCATTCATATTTATTTTTATTAGTAAACATGATTAAAAAAGATTAATTTCTATTAAAATATCATTCATAAAAACACTATCTATATGTTTTTTTACAATGATTTTGGATAGATAAATTTTATTACTTATTTTTCTCTTTTTACCTTCACTGTAAGTAAAATTAATAAACAAAGATTTCTTATCATTTAATAAACTTAATTTAAGTTTTCTAATGGAAAAAAAAATGAGATGAATAATTTATTTTCTTCCTTAAATTAATAAAAACTAAAATTGTCATAATATGTAATTAAGGTTTTGACTTTTTTTTTGATAAATGTAAAAGAGAAATGTAAAAATTACAAAACACTGATCAATTATTTCCATTAATTATTTTTCAATCTGAACAGAATTAATTTTCTCAAAAAAGAATTTCTTTTTAACAAAACTATTTAATAACTTATTAAAAATTTGACAAGTTCATAATCAACATATTTTCTTTTTCATTTTTGCTTTTGGTATGAGTTTAGATTTTTTATGGATAAATATCTGTTAAAGTAATTCCAAATGTTCAGGGAATCTACGTCAAAGTTAGTGAAAAAGTATGGAAAAATGATATAATTTTTTCTAAAATTCTTTATGGAAAAACAAATGATTTGAAAAAGAATTAAATAATACATTTGATAAGCATCTTTTCTTTTTTATCAAAATATTTAATTTATTGAAAAAGTATTAAACATAAATATCATTATTGATAAGAACAATAAATGAGTAACTAATTTGTATCTGCAATCTTCTACAGATAAACTGACTAATAGGGTAGTATAGAAATCTATTTAGATTACGATAAAACAACGGAATAGCTTTAGCATATTTAATTTAATTTGCTCTCTGAAGACCTTGATCCTTCTCTTAACGTTGCCTTAGCCAGAGGTTTATATTAGAGAATATACTCCTATGAAGTGACAAATTAAGAAGATTATATTAGATTACTTAATACAGAAGAACATTTCTTTAAATTTTCTGAAGTATTGAAATAAGTTAATGAATGTGACACTTTAATAGATGGTGAGAACTTCAAAATTTATTATTTAAATTATACTTAGTTCTTTCAAGAAAAGCTCCATCTTCATAAAGCTGATTAGAATTCAAATAATGTAGCTTAAAAAACTAAGTAATTCTTCTAAGATCACAACATAGTTGAATATGCTAAGCAAAATTTAAATGCTGAAAAAACAATCTTTTGCATTTTGAATTCAGAAGATAAATAGTTTTGGTTAAATATGTATGAAGGTCTCTTTTAAGGGTTTTATCAAGGTGAAAACTAAAAATGGATTAGTGTTAGTTTATTGGAAATGAAACCTATCGAAGAAGAACTCTTTAAAAAGATTAAAGGATTTATTATTACTGGAAGTCACTATGATGCATATGATACTTCTATGCCTTGGGTACCTTTCTCTTATGATATCTTTAACAAAATTATTTACCCTGAGTAGGAAAATGTAATTAATTAATTTCTTTACTTATTCAATCTTGAGTTTTTGAGTTATATCTTTATTCAATTTTAATATAGGATCAAAAGTTAGTAGGAGTTTGTTGGGGGCATCAAGCAGTAGGCCATGGATGTGGTGGAAAAACTTCTAGAATGCCTCATTAATAATTCTATAAATTTAGAGATTAGATTCACTTCAACGATGTTGATATTAATGATTAGTTAAACCTAAGCAAAATTCTACCTAACCCTTTTTATTCTATAAAATGTCATGGTGATTATGTTTACGAATTAGCTAGAGAAGCCAAGTTAATTTCTTTCTCAGACAAAGTAGAGATCGAAGGTATGGCCATTAGAAACAGAGCTCTAACATTCTAATTCCATCCAGAATTTAATTAAATGATTCTCTTTAAGATTTTGGATGAATCCTAATCACTTCCTACAATCAAAGAAATTGTATAAGGAGCAATAGATAGCTTCAGTAAAGAAAACTATATCTCAAACAAATACTTAAATGCTTAACTCAAGAAATTTTTGGTCTCTTGATAAAATTGTTGTTGAAATAATGATTAAGAAAATATAAATAAAAAATGTTTTTACTTCCTATTTTTTTTGGAATATTTTAAGTTTTTATTTTATAGAATTTTTTTAGTTGATTTAATAGAGATAGATTTATGTCTTTATGAATTAATTACATTTATTTATTAATTAAATTGTAAATAATTTTGCATTCAAATATTATTAACTATAAACGAATTGTGTAAAATAAATCAGAAAAAAAGACAAACAGAAACAATTAGGATTGATTAAAAATCTAATTTCGTCATTATAATTTTCAGAGTAAATGAGATATGTAAATAGAAATAAATTAACAACTTATCACTTAAATAAATAATTATAAGAGCTAATAGTTCTACTTCTTCATTTTTAGGGATTTTTTACCACCAAATAATATTCCGTTGACACAGTTAGATACAAAGATAATCATATTTTTAACATCAAAAAGCTTGCTTATTTTCAAAGCTATAGAGTAAATAAGATTAAAAAACCTGAAATGGTATTTGGAAATGAAATAAATTCTTAATAGAATCAAAATACATTTTAAAGTCATCAAATACTCTAAAAGAAATATAAAGTTTGGATTAACAGAAGTTTAAACAAAATTTGATTGGGGAATATTTATTTTAAAAATTTACACCTGAGTAATTGATAATTTTTATAAAATCTAGTACCAAAAAAAAAATTTCTATATTATCTTTTCAAACATTTTTTAAAATGAAAAAATACTTTATTTTTTATTGGCATGATTTTATTCTTCTTTTAGGTTTACAAACATTCAATTTTTTCTAATTGATTATATATTGTTCATTTTAATTTAGAAACATTCTATCTTTTCTAATAGCCTAATTTTTTTTGTTTATAATTTCTCTCTTGAATAATATTAAAAATTTACCTGAATCAACTTTACTGAATAGTAAAGATTTTTTTTTTAATTAATAAATAAGAATATATTGTGTAACAATTAATATTTTGATAATCTTTCATTTTTGCAATTTTATTTTCATTTAATTTCCATCTTTTTAAATTGTAGCTATTTTTTAACCTTAAATTTCAAGACTTACGTTATTATTTCTTGTTCAAAAATTGTTTTTTTATAATTTTAGTTTATTTAATGAAAATTACTTAAATTTTTCTAACAAAATGAATTAAACCAGCAAGCAGCTCAACTTTATTAATTAATAATTAGTCATGCTAACCTTTGGAGACTAAAGATAATTTGATATTGGTTAATTTTTGATTTTACATATTAATACCGGATGAGCCTTGACTTCTCAGCAATAAAAGTTATTAGTAAAATGAAATCTAGAAATTTTTTCTTATTTTTAAAAATTAAAATTTAAATATTTTTAATTTTTTTAAAAAAATATGAAGAAATTCTGACTGAAATTTAAAAATAGCATCAAGTTAACTTAATATTCAATCAAATTATTGAGTTTACTTTTTAAGTTTACAATTTTTTATCTTCTAAATTTGATTTGAACATTACTTCATTGAATTCATGAGTCAGGTTAATTAATATTACAAAGTTTGCCAATCTTTTTCTCAAATTTATCCTTTCTCTTAATTTTTATAATAAAGAAATACAAAATCCAAAATTTGACTGATAATAATTAATTTAAAAAATTAGCTCATATCAATAAAAAATGGAATCATAAGTTGTAATTAAAGAGATCCCAATAAAATTTAAATAATAAGAAAAAAAAGATGTAAGAATCTAAGATACAGATGGAATGTTTATTCAACGCTTTATGAAATTAATTTCAAGAGTTAGTGGTATGAAATTTATTGATAAATTTGTATATTAGTTCGACTCTGTAGCTAGATTGATAGTTATTATTTACTATTTTGTTAACTAATATCATTTTAAGAATGACTCTGATTTATTACTTAGCCTATTCATCTGTATCATAATCCAAACTAGTGCTATGGCCTTCCAAACTATTACTTTCTCACCAGTTTTTACAAATAATACACTTTATAATGGATTAAGTCTGTCTCGTAAATAAAAATTTCAAGTTTTCTTGAGGATAGTTTTGTAAGATGATTTTTCTTATTTTTTTAATCAATCTAAACGTTTCTACAAGATTATTAAAAATTAATGCCTCTAATAAATTGAGAAAGAGGATATTAAGAAATAATTCAATAAGATAACAAGCTGGTTCTTTTTGAGAAGGCTTTTCTCTGCCATAAAAATTTTTATTCTTTTTGATATTATTCATTCTGATGGCGATGATGGTCTATATAAATCACTGTTTGGGATCATCTTAATATGGAATTTAGCCTCTTTTATCTATTTGAATTGTAACTATTACTAAATATGTATTTTGCATTCTAAACAAACACCCTTTAATATTTTAGCTAATATTATAGAGCTCTCATTACAGTTCTCTTAGTCTATTCTATTTTATTTTTATATAATTGAAATAAGAAGCATTATCTATGTAGCTTGCATACTGTACTTTTTGAGCTTAATTAATGTCAAAGAGCAAGTTCTTACTACAGAAATGATTGATTCTCGAACAATCAGCCTGATTGAATAAATATTTTTTGGAAGTAAAACAAGTCTTTTAATTCCTCTTATATAAAAAGACATACACACTGTAGAGATGGCATACTTCAATAAATTCAATAAAGTAAATGTGCTTCTCTTCTATATCTACTCATTAATCAATTTAGGATTTCTATTTTTTGCTAACAAAAAAGATTTCTAAGATTATGACATTATAAAGGTACAAATCGCTTTGTTAGTTTTAAATAGCTTCATAGCAATAATAAAATCCTTTCTCTATCTCATATAAAGAAAATAATTGATAGATTAAATGGTTTTGTTAAGCAAAAAGAGTTTTTCTTTTCTAGCTAATAGAAAAAATTCCATGATAAATTTTTTCGAATTTCCTTTTTAAAATTTAGAATTAAGCTAAGATATAATTAAAAATATTGCTAAACTTATGAATGAGAAAGATACATATACATATATCATATTTAATGAAAAGCTAAGACTTATTAATTAGTATGGTAATTTTGAAATTTAAATTTTAGATTAAAAATGCTTCTAAATTTGCTAAAGCATTTACTCAGAAGTAGTTAAATCCAATCAAATATTATCTTTAAACATAATTTTGAGTAAGGATCTAAGAGAAGACAAACAAATTAATACAAAATTTGAATTTTAGCTACTAAAAAATTTGATAAACAAACAAGAACTTATTAGCCTTAACAATAAAGACGAAATTGTTGAAAATTTATCTCAATTATAACCGTATCGAAAGATTAAATTAATTACTTAGCAGTATAGCAATGAGAGATCAGCTTGTAATATAATTGCCTTTAATAAACTAATAACTCCCTTTATGTACAATAATCCTACTTCTCTGCTATATGATCTCTTTGATGAATGAACTTATTTAGCTTTTGATAGTTAAAATAACTCAGTAAAATCAATTAAAATTTTCTTAGTTATTGTTTCATAATAAAGAAATACTAAAAGTCAAGAAATTATTTTTTACCTATTTTTACAAAAAAAGTTTGAAAAAAAAGAAAAAAGTGAGTCATATTTTTTAAATTTACTCTTTTTTGAGCAATAATCTCCTTAATAATTATGATTCAAATAAAAAATTTAAAAGATTTAAAATAAAAATTTTTCTCTCATGAAACTAAATAAATTTTATTATTTTTATATATGTAAATAATCTTAAAATTATAAAATTTTTCAAGAATTTAACTATTTCCTTTTAAATTGTTTATCCTAACTCTAATAAGGTAATACTTAATTTTAGTTTTGAGCTATTCAATTTTTACTCTTTTAATTTATTCTTTCTTTTGCAATAATAATTTTTTAAAAATTATCAAAAGATTAAAAGTAATGATAAATTCAGACAATAGATTTGCCTTTCAAAATAACATTTTATTTGTTTGTAATTTGAAATCTGAGATACAAATAATATTAGCAGTAATAATAATGTTAAGAAATATATAATAACAAAAAGTATCTCACAATAAAATGATAATAACTAAAAACACATTTATTGAAAAATCCTAAGTGAAAATTTTTTTAATTTTGTTGTATATCTAGAAAAAAAAATTTTTGTAGAGACATTTTTTGCATTTATTTTTTTGGAAAAATCAAAAATGTTTGAATAATAAGTAGATTGTCCATAGTTGATTATTCTTCTATTTCTTAAAAATGTATTTTCAATGAAACGCATTTACCCGTAACGATAATTTAAAATTTAAATTAATTTCTGAAAAGTCCAAATTAATCAGCATATTTAGTTTTATTTGAAGATAAAAATTAGCTAATATTTCTGATATGATAATCAAAATAATAAATATTATAAAATTTTTTCACTACCTTTCTTATTTTTATTTTAAATGAAAAAGATTTTTAAAATAATTTTTACTTTTTCACAGAAGATAGAGAAATTATTTCATCTATCTAAACCATGTCTATTTACAATTATAATTGCATGTTTTTAAAGTAACTTATTATACTTCAGTAAATAGCATTTATATAAAAATATGAAGGTTGATAAGCTTTATATGCTAATTAATTAATTTTTTTATATAATTTTTAATTAAATAACATTCAAAAAAATAAAAAAATAAATTCAAAACATCTTAAAAATGAGTCAAAATTCAATTGAAAATAACAATCAAATATTAGATTCAAGTTGCTAAGCTCTGAAGCCTTATTATGGATTGCAAGGTAAGGGCTACTTAAAGGAATTAATGATAAATTAAATAAACACATCTTCTTCCTCTGGTTTACTTTTCAAAACAATTTCTCTGGCTGAGTTTGCTATTAAAATTCTAATAATCATTCAGTTTTTTTAAGACCCAACAGGCACATATAACTCAATTCTGCTTTCAATAAACCTGATATCTTCTATGATTTAACTTACTTTAATAATAGAAAAATAGATTTAAAAAATCAACAGTTTAGAATAAACTCTGTTCTAAATTGTATGCTGTTTATTGTAATTCGACTGCATTCTTTTTAATCTTGCAAACAAATCCTAACTTAATAAAAAATTTGTTTACCTATCTTTTGATTGCTAATAAGTAACCTCAATTTTAAAAAATCTAGTTTACCAAGTTTAATTCAAGAGATATTTTTTGGGTTTTGTTGCAATAGTTTTGTTGAGTTAACGCATATTAGATACTTCAGTTAATACTGGAATTAATTTATTGTTATTGATAACTAGTCTCATTTTCTATTTCTTGACAAATCTAATTTACCTTTAAATATTTGTACTAGAAAAAAATTATTCTTTTGCTGATTCTTCCCTTATTGTTTTAGAATCAATTTTTGCCTTTGGATTTTCAGTAACTTTAGTTATCACCGTAGTATAGATAAACTATATCTCCTATATAATTGCATTATTGAGTATTTAACTGATTTACTTAAAATTATTACATGGTTCTTCAGATATCTTTGGTCCATTTGTTGTAGGATCATTCGATTAATTGTTGCTAGGTGGATAGATATGCTATTTGCTTCCATTGATTAAGAAAGATTTTAATTAACTTTATATGCTTCTATAAGTTTAAATTAATAAAATCAGTCTAGGGATTTACATAATTTTCTAAGTAGTAATTCAAATAGAAATGATACAACTAATAAATTCAAGCGATATGAATCTAATAGAAGTTGATGGCTACAAATATATCTACTTAGCAATTTTAGTTTCAAATTGTTTACTTGTGTTACCAAAATTAATATTTTGGATATAGTTTAGAGTGTAATGTAGATAATTATAAGTATCAAGCTTATCTTAAATTGATATCAAATGCGTTAGAAGATTCTACCACTTGGAAATTTATATCTGTAACACAAACCAAAATTTATTACTTGAAAGCGACTACTAAATTATTTATCAACTTTTGGAATATAATGGAGGATTTCTTTCTATTGGCTTTAACAATCAATTCCTTATTTAGATTGTAAACGGACATGTAGATTTAATTTTTAACTGTATCAACTAAAATAAATAAGCAGAAAAGCTTTACTTGGCAGCTCTCGAAGCTAAAAAATCAATAAATCTTGACATAATTTTGGAACAGTAATGCAAAAAAGAAATTAATATATTTCTAATGAGTGTACTGAAAAATAACATAGTTGAAAAGGAAGAAAAACATATTTAAAATAGATAACAAATAATAGATTACTTCAAGTAATACAAACAATTCAATGAATTAGTCTCAGTTTCTGAAAATTTCAACAATATTGTCAATGAAGCTCTTTATTTTTAGATTGCTTTCAAATCCAACATTTCTTAATTATTAATGAATAATCCAAATTTAATTACATATGATTTATATGAAGAGCTCTGAAGTATCTAATAAATAAGTTGGGTGTTCAATTTTAAAAGATAAATTGTAATTCTAATATTACTTTAAATTGATACTATTACATTAAATTTATTTCAAATGTTTATTTATATCTTAATACATTTCTATAAAATTATTTTATACAATTTTAAAAAATTTATTCTTCTTATTTTATATAACATTATATTTAAAGTGAAAAAAGCAACATATGAAAAATTTATGTTTAGCTAATTTTTAATTTTTGATCGAATTAATAGAAAAGCTTACAATTTTTTAGGGTAATTTTAATTAATAATATCCAGATTGAGATATTTTTAAATTTTTCTTTTTTGAAGATTACAATTTTTGCCTTTATAAGAAATTATGAGTTATCTTATTTTATATTGTTAGATTTTGTTATCAATTTTTACTTCTGTTTCTAATTATTTTAATGTAAGCTTTAAAAAAATGTTACTGGAATCTTTTCTAAAGTTTATCATAAAAATTATAAATGAAAATTGATAATTTATTAAAAGTTATACGACCCTCCATTTTATAAATTATTCATTTTATATTTTTAAAAAACTTTATAAAATTCAGTCATTTATTTTAACAAACCATTCTTACAAATTACAAATGAATACTTTTGGCTATTAATTATTTTATTTTTAAATAATTTTAATTACATTTTCTTGAACAGAAAACATTAACAGTAACTTATTTAAATTTAAAATTTTAAATCATCAATTTACTTTTTTAATTTCATAATTTATTGATTTTCAAAAGAATTTATTTCAAATAAAAACTTTCTTTTTTTTAGCATTAGAAACTGAAACCATTTTAGACTAAAGTTATTTTTCATTCATTTTCAGGATAATTTATTTTTTTAAAAATAATATTAAGATTTTTAATTTATTACTTATTATCTAAAAAATCGTTTTAGTTTTTTATTTTCAATGTTTAAAAATTTTTGCTTTCTATTATTTATGTTTTAAATAAATAATTACAAGTTTTAATCAAATATTTTAATTTATTTATTTAATTTGCAAAACTCAATCTTTCTGCAATAGCAGATAATTTATTGAGCTATTTTAGATCAAATTAAATATCACTACAAATAAACTTCATGGTATTTAAAACTATTTAAATTATTTTTTAAAAGATAAAATTGATGAAAATTTTCATAAAATATAAAAATATTTTAATTAAAGTAAAAGGAAAACTCTAAACCTAAAATTAAAAAATTAAATTAACAGATTTGAAGTTTATCTTTTATAGAAAATTTAAATAAATAAATAAGCAAATAATCCATTATTATGCTAGAATATATTTAAGGAAACTCAAATTAAAATTTTTTTTTATGTTTTAATTAACACAATTTATTAAATTTCATTGATTATTTCCTTAAATAAGATTTTAAATTTAATTTTACTGATAGTATGACTAATAAAATATGATGAAGTTTAAATAATTTTATTTTTTAATTTTCAAAGTCGTTAAATTGATTGAACTAAACTTAATTTAACAAAAAATAAAAATTTTAATTCAAATTTAAGTTAAAATTTTTATCATGAATTTCTATTATCAGAAAAAGCTTTTTACTCTCTAAGAAAACTGTTAAACTGAAATGTATTAAATTTTTGTTTATCCTATGCCTTTATCAAATACAAGACTCAACAAAATAGCAAATAAAGAATTAATTGATTAATAATAGACCAAATTTATAATATTTAAATAGTTGAAGATTAGATTTGTCAAAATTAAGTCGAATTAAAATAAATTTGAATAATTATTAAATTGAGGGAAATAAATTTAATTTTTTTTTTGTGAAGCGAAATAGTAATGAAAGTGAAGAAAGCATTATTTGGTGTTTAAAGTAATCAAAGGTTAACTTTTTAATATTGCTGAAATTTAACTGTCAAAAGTAAGTATGTAAAACTAATTTTATATTTATTTTCTTAAATTCAATATTTCAAAATTGTTTTAAATCTTTTTGATCAAAACTAAGAAAGAATCTTCGGTGTGTTTTTTTTTCTTTGCGAAATTGAATGCAATAATAGTAAAGTTAATATAATCCAATTGCGCGCCCGCGAGAAAAAGTAATTATTATAAGAAAGATATTTAGATCCACCTAAAAAAATGAAATTTGAATTCGTTAAATCTTTAGATAATTCTAAGAAAACAAATTTAAAAAACTGATCAAAGCACTTTAGAAGTAAGCTTTCTATCAAAATAGAATAATAAAAATTGAATATGGACATAGCTTAATAGTGTAAAAAATGGAGCCTTTAGCGGTATGGAAAAAAAATTTGAAGTTATTTGGAGGGGGAAAGAGATGATTTATAGGTATGAAGAAAACGTTAATAAATATAAAAATTGAATGAAAAATATCAAAGGAAATAATTAAATACAAATAAAATACAAATACGATCAAACCTGGAAGAGAAAAGCTATATCTTTTTATTCACAAACAAAGAAAATAGTGTAAATCAACTTTAAATCACACAAACATTTCCAGATTTGAGCTATTAAAAATGATGAACCAAACCAACTTATACTTCTACTTTACCCCCACTAAACTAGAGAGCAAGGAAGTTACACTTCCTGCCCAATGCTCTTCCATTCCTCCCTCCACCACCACTTTAGAAAATTAAAATTTGCAACAAAAAATTAATAAACTGGAAGAAGAACCTACTACTTGCAACGAAGAAAACTAAATGACACAACGCCTCTTATCATTCAAGAAAAGTCACAGTTCAATTCCTATTGACTCAAAGTATAGCAAAACTCTCTTTGACGATTAGGATGATGGTGCTAACGATACATATTTTAGCGGAATGCCATCAGAAATGTGTCTTGAAAAATCTTTAAACAATTTAAACCACTTAAAAGGTAATAAAGGAGAAGATGATGAAGAAGATATTTCAAATATTAAAACTTTAAAACTCATCAAGGGAATCAGTAAAAACAAGCAATTAAAGAAAGGAAGTAGCTAATGCAGCATTAAAATAAATAAATTCGACTCATTCAAATCCTTACTTGTTGAAGATAAAAAATCAACAGGTATCTCTGAAAACGTTGCTAAACTTATTACATAAATCCAAACTAATAAAGATGAAACAAGAAAAGCTCTTAGCCCAGCCCGTAATACCAAATTAAATGCCATTCTCAATCGTGGATCTCTTAAAGATCGTTACAGAAGTCTACTTGGATCAAAAGCAGTAGAATTAAAAGATTAATAAAACTAGGAAATGGTGACTTTAATGAGCAAAATTGATGAAATTATGATGAGAAAGAACAGCGCTTACTTAAGCGAATTAATTTCCTAAGTAAGTGGTTTAACTATTTTGAAAATGTAAGCCATCATGAATATTTAACCAAACCTCTACCAACTTAGTTTGAAATTAAATAAATATAAATAATAAGATATGTTTGTTCAGTTATCATTTTTAGAAAATATTGGATCTTATCAATAATGGAAAGAATCCAGGATAGCAGATTTCAAGCAACGTCTCTACTATTCTGAAAAGTAAGCTCTAAACGCTGACCAGTAACCTACTTACATTTCTTAAAAGCTCACAGAAACTATTAAAGAGGGATTATAACAAAAGTAGAATTAATTATCAGACGAATTCACTCTCCTTTTGGCTTAACAAAATTAAAATCAAGAATAAATCCTTTCATAGATTCCTCTCTCAACCATCGCTTAAACTGTAAAAGAATATTTCGAAAGCAGAAATGTTAGCAACATCTTTAAGATGAACATTATTGATTATATCTCAAAAAACGCAAATATTAATTTTATCATTGCAGAAACCAAATTGAACGATCTGATTAATTCTTATCCTAATTGGTTAACTGAAGTAAAGAGTTCTACTCTTGGCTCAATCATCAGAATTAACTACTCTTTTGATTTCAAATTAATTTCTATTTGAAAAATTAAACAAAAAAAAACAATCCCTATTTTCCTTATTTTTGCTCTAATCCTATTGAGTCCATTAATAATCAATAAAAATTAATCTTCAACATAGCGTTAAAATATCTCATAAAGACAATTTTTAGCTAATCAAAAAAATGATATTTACTTACTATCAATAAATCAATAAATAAAATTAACTGTAAAAATAATTAAAAATACTAAAAAGATAAAATATCTTGTTAGTTATCAAATAAATCAAATTAAATAAAGATAATTAAAAATACTTAAATCTTATGCCCAAAACATTAAACATTTAACAAAAAAACAAAACTGTATTTCAATCTGAATTTACTTTAAAAAAGTATGTATTTATTCATCCAATTTGTATTTAATTTAATTAAATTAAAATTCAACAAATAAAATTTCTCTATAAAATTTTAACTTCTTTCATTTTTATTTTACCTTTTTAAATAATTTTATTTATCATAAAAATAAACACCTTATTTAGTTTAGATATCAATTATTATTCAAACTAAATAATTTCCTCTTAAAATTTT
>JH720313.1:515465-602523 GCA_000231825.2 Tetrahymena elliotti 4EA | reverse complement strand
TAATATTTATTATATTTTTTTATTTTTTTTGCTAAATATTTTTGTTATTTAATTTATGTTCTAAAATTATGAATCAAAAAAATAAAAAAAAGTAAATATATTAATATATAAATTTAATACCATATTTTTAGCAGTTGAAATTATTAAGTTTTATTTGTGAAGCATTTATGAAAACTCTTTCTTTTAATACATTTTAAAATATATTATTTATTAGAATATTCGACAAAAAAAATTAGTTCGAATTATTCCATACCCATGAAAGAAGGCAGCTTAGTTAATTTTTAGATTTCATTCTAAATTTTAGTAGCTTTTATTAAATTCTTAGAAGTATTCAAAAACCTCGAGCTTTGAAAAAGCTTAATATTTTTATTAAATAAAAGTGTTCTAAAATTAGTATTCTTAATCGAAGTCGTAGTTATTTTAGAATAGTGAAATAAAAGGAAGATATTTGGTTTATTATATCTTCATTAATAAAAATTGAGTAAAATAAGTGTTAATATGAAAAAAATCCTTTCTTATGAAAAATTTCTCATTTTAATTGAAATTTTAGTGAAACAAGTTATTTATCTATTTTTTTTAATTTTCTAAGGAAAAGATTTTAATATAGATGATTTTAAATATTGTCTTTGATAATCAATCAACAAATCCTTTCAAAAGAATAAAAAAGATGATCAGGTTTTATTTTATAAGAAAAGTTTTATTCATTAATAAATTAAATAAAAGAATATTTAAAGAGACACATAAAGAATAATTAAGGGATCAGAAATAGAGTCAATCAAAATACTAAACATCATATAGAGGTATTATTTAAACAGTTAAAAAGTTAATTATCAATATTCAATAAGAAGGGTTAATAAAATAAAAGATTTTTGATACTATTTTTTTATTTTTTGATTATCAAATATGTAGAAAGGAATTTAATAAGACAATTTTGAGGAAAAAGACTTATAAATTCAATCAGTCAATCTTTAAATCAATCAAACAATCCTTCTCTACATAAATTAATTATTAGAAATAACAAGAGGTGTTCGAGCTAATAATTAAATTGATAACAATTTGAATATCAAAAATTAGAAAAATAATTTAAAAAAAGAAGAGTAAAAAGAATTTTTCACTCTAAATTATTAAATAGAAAGCAAAAGTGACATTTAAAAATGAATAATTAAAGCAATAATATGAGCTCTAGTAGTAATTCTAATAGTAGTAGTAATAATATAAGCAGAATGATGCAAGATTAAATTGTGCAGATTCGATTAGCTAGGTAAGGTTAGGAAATTCATATGAATTCTAATCAGATATCTAATAGTCAACCTCCAAACTTCAATTTTTATAATTACTCTGATTAGCCTTAAATGAATAGTCCATCAAATCCCAACGTAGGACTTGTAAATGGTAGATTTATATTTATGAGGAGAGATAATTTAGAGAGAAACACCTAAAGAAGCTAATAGCCAAGTAGATCTACAAGCTATTCATATATAAATAACAGCAACAGAGGAGCTAATCATCTAATTATTGAGAGTTAAGTAATCAATATGAGTCCAATAAGAATATCCTCTTCAAATTAAAGTGTAGGTAACATAAATAGTAGTAATGCTCTTGATTTAGAAAATGATAATACAATAACCTTTTAAAACCTAGAAGAGAAGGATTTTATTTTTGGAACAGAAAATCTTGCTGTCACTACAGAAAATATTGATTTTGTCAAATGTACAATTTGTATGCATATTTATTAGAATCCTATTGCTTGTGGAAATTGCTTAAATCACTTCTGCACTGTTTGTATAAGAGAATGGCTTATTAGACATCCTAACACTTGTCCTTTGTGTAAAAATTTTAGGGAAATGAGATGTGTACCCATGTTGAAGAATATGCTAGACAAGTTATAGTTTTTCTGCACTAACAAGAAAAATGGGTGCGAAGAGATAGTTAGATACGAATAAGTGATTAAGCATGAAGATAATTGTGAATATAAAATTGAGGTTTGTCCTATCTTAGGTTGTGGATAGTAAATGATAAAAAAAATATTAGATAAACATATTTAAGAAGAATGCGAATATGTTCTTTCTTAATGTCGTTGGTGCGATTAATAGATTAAAAAAAAGATTATAGAAGAGCATGAAGAAACTTGTGATAAGAAAGAGATCATTTGTGATTTATGTGGTGATATTTTCTAATTTAAAGACAAAATGGATCATAATCAAAAATGTCCTGAGTTAATCTTAGATTGTTCTTGGTGTAGTAAAAAGATCAAATAAAAAGATATTAGAGACCACGAAGACTGTTGTGGTGAAAGAATAGTCAGATGCCAAGGTTGTAATTATGAGTGCTGCTTGAATGATCATTTCCTTCACAATTAGACATGTTAAGACATTCCAGTCTTATGTCATAGGTGCTAAATAAAAATGAAACGTAGAGAACTTGCCACCCACACAATCGAAGCTTGTATAGAAAATATTTAAAAAACATCTAGCTAAAAGATTTACTCTTTAGAAAATGAAAATCGCGAGTTAAAGAAATAATTAACAATGATTTAAAACGAAAATTAGCAAGAAATTTAAAAAATAAACAATTTAATCACTAAGAATAATTAAAGCCAGTCCTTCTAATTTTCTTAAATTTACAAAGACCAAGATATCTTTGTAAGTAAATAAGCAAATATTGCTCTTGTTAGAGAATATAAAAAGAAAAGAAGAGATAGATTTGTTATTGTAGATTCTCATAAACCGCTCTTAGATTCTAACTAATAAATTACATTTAAAATCTTGTCTCGTAGATCTGAATGGTTTGCTATAGGTATTTGTGATGAATCTAATGTCTACTCTTCTCGTCGTTATCATGATATCGGACATTTGTCTTATCTAATTTCTGCAAATGGGATACTTTACTCTTCACATAGTCCAAACGAAAATTGGTAAAATAGATCTTTCTAAATTGAGCAGGATAATGTAATATCAATCTAATTTATATTCAAACCTGGCCCTTTAGCATAATAAAATTCCTAAAACTCTTAACTGCAAAACAACTTGTAAAATATTAATTCATCAAATATACAAATACTTTCAAATAGTAGTGATTTACAATCTAATAGCAATAACATCAGTAGCTTCGTAAGTAATAGCATGATGTAAAATAATTAAATAATTGATAATTCTAGAAATAGTTAGAACATAAATAGTTAAAATATGAATGTAAATAGTAGCAACTCAGCTAATCAAAATAATGAAGAAGTTAGATTAAATGAAATCAACTCTTAAAACAACTAAAATAACTAAAATGCAAATAATAATAACAACTAGAACAATTAAAATAATCTAAACTTTTTGTAAGGTTCTGAAATGAAATTAAAATTTATAAACCATACAGAAAATTAAGAACTTGTAATAAATCTTGATAGCAAGTAAATTGCTGATGGAAAGTTCTATTATTGTGCATGCTTGCGCTGCCCTGGAGATAGTGTTCAAATATTACCTAACTACTAATAATAAATAGCTTGATGCTATTATAATTAGATTTAATAGCTAAAGTATTTCAAATTACTAAAATAAAAAGTACTACTATAATATAACAATAATCAAATTAAATTCATCGTGCATGTTAACTAATTTTTATATCCATTTTTGTGTTCTTGTTCCTATATTACTAATTCTCATTTCTAAAATATTCTTTTACTTTTTTTACTCTTTCATACTCTTCAATTTTACCCTTTACTTAAAATCCAAATGAGTTTAATTAATACTACTTTAATAAAAAAGAAAGAAAAAACATTCTATTATCATCATATTTTTGTGTGATTATTGTTTATTATTTCTTTACTTTTTTTTACTTTTTCCTTTTTATTTCTTCTAATCTTTCAAGAGAAAATATTTTAAATATTATTAATCTCCATAAAATTATTTTAAATAAAATCAACAAACAATTTGATCTACAAAACCATTTAATTTTAAAATTTTTAATAGATTTTAATAAAATTTATTTTGGGTTGATTATTTAATTTCTTTAATGAAAATAATTTTTTTAAATTAATAACTTGATTCATTTGACAATAAATTAGTATAAACTAAAAGAAAATTTATTCTAATTTTTAGCGAATAAAAAAATCCAAATTTTGTGATAAAAATATTTTTTTTGTGACGAGATTAAACTTTTTTTAAAATTTTTTACAATATTTTTTAAAAAGGTTTACAAAAGAAAAGCTTATTGATGATATCTTATTAATAATTTAAAATCATACTTTAATTTTTTAATATTGTTCTTTATTTCCTGATGAATTTGTTATGTTATTACTGTTTTATTGTTGTACATCATAACCTTATTAATATTACTAGTACTGCTATTAATATTACCTAAAAGGTGATATTCCTCTTGAAGGAGTCTGTTTTCTTTCTTATTGGCTTGAGTGACGAGGAGTTGTACTTGCTAAAAAGCTGTTGTTAGATTTATACCTGCTTTCAGCTAAATAAGAATTATTTTTAAATCCATCTTCATATTGTAAATTTTCATCATCAAATATTGATTTTTACATTTATGTGTTGTTGCTTCTTTGAGATAAATTATTTTCTAGATTTTCATTCATTTGTTAATTTGAAAATGTATTCTAAATATATACTCCTCTTTTCTATGAAGAGTTATCATTTAATTTTGGCAAATTATATTTACTAAATTGAAGAGATTTATAAGGAGTACCCTAAATGTTTAATTAATTAGGTTGTGCCACAACCATAGGAACTACTCCTCTAGAAGAATTTCTATTACTCCTAGAACTTAACAAAGGAATATCCATTTCCTTAACTTTTGGAATGTGTCTATCTCCTCCAAATGTAACTGGATTATCAATAGAGCTATCGGCTGCATCTTAGTGCACAAGTGGACTTTACATTATTTACTTTATTTATTAACCTTTTGCAGGCGTGTGTTCAACTACCTATGGCTTGGACTACTCAGGGGGAGTAAATGTTGCACTGTTGTTTTCAAAAAGAGAATTATTATTCTAATCTAGACTCTTACTGTTATTATTTTTATTTTAAGAATTTGTATATGGAGAAATTTAACTAATTTAGTTTTCATTTATATTTTTTTAATTAGAATTATGATTAGAGTTTGTTAAAAAATTATTTTTCTAAGTATCACCATTTTTTGTAATTTAATGTTTTGGTAAATCTTTTGATTATTTTTCGATATTATTTTATTTTTAATTAGAATTTTGGTTTAAATTGGCTTAATTTTATTTATTAAAATTTTAGTTATTTTCATTTTAATTATTAACTGGTTTGTTTTAGTTGTTCGTACCATTTATCAAATTATCATTAAATTAATTTTATTTATTGTTTTGGTTTTATTGGATGCCATTATAATTGCTACTGTTGCTACTGTTTTGCTATTAACCTGTGTAGCTTTAATACTAGCTAATTTTTTCAGGTTATTTATTAGAATTATAATTATTATTACCATTTGTATTATTTGAAATATTTACAACATAAATTGAGTTGCCTTTACTATTTACTTCGGGGTTATTCCTATTGCTTTCTTAGCTTTTATATTATTAATGATGATAGAGATGATTTTACTGAAATGGTGGTGAATTCATTCTTTTATCTGAATTTATTGAAACCTAGTTATTATTTGTTTCATTGTATCGAGTTATAGTAGTATCAGGAAAATAGTTTGTGTTGTTATCTGTATTAAAATCTCTTGATTAAGATAGATTATTTGGGTATTGGTTAGTTTATTACTTTTAAATTTACTAATTATTTTTATTATTATTCTAATCATGAAATAATTAAGGAGATGAAGGGTTTGTTGTATTTACATTTGTATTCGGTTTTTCATTTATCTATGAGTAGGTAGTATTCATAGAACGAAGATTATTCTTAGATTAATCTGTTGATCTAATTCTAGATCCAGGTTTATTTTTGTAAGCTTAGAAGTCACTCTGTCCATTACTTTAAATGCTATTATTTTATCTTGGCTATGAATAGTTTTGGCTAGAAATATTTGCATTATGGTGAGATACAAATGATTTAGAATTAACCTAATTAGTACAATTGCACTTTGATGGGTCTTTTAGACAAGTAGAACAAAATTTATTACCACAAATGCACTTTAATTAATCTAGACAGTCTTCGTTGATATGAACAATTTTGCACTTGGGACATTCTTTATTCATTTTTTGTTTATTTTGTGTAGCTATTTCTTCAATATCTTTGGGCTATTTACAGTTTTATTTTATTAATGATTCTAAAATAAAATAAAAAGTTTACATTCATCATCAAGACTTGCTCACAATCCAAACCATTATGGCGAATTCTAAAGCAAATTAAACAAATTTCTTGGCTACAGAACATGCATTTTGCAAATTTACCCCTTGGTTTTCCACACAAAATCTTTTATCTACAATTAGTATTTGGACACTTAATAATCTGTTTTTGTTAGTTAGTTATTAAAAATTAATTAAGATATTTATAAAATTCTATCTTGATAATAATTAAATCCAATTTTAATTGGGGATAATCTGTATTTACTCATTACTATTTAAAAATATTAGGTATCTATAAAAAAATGATCCAATAAAAATTGTTTACTCTTCCTTGATTTGTATGGTACTTTTCATAACAGTCTTGATAGAGCTAAAACATACGTTTATCTAATAAATTACCAATTTAATCCATATTAGGTATATTAATACATTCAGTCTCTAAACATTTAACAGGAAATATTTCCTACTCTAATAATTTTTATACTTCTTTTTTAAAGCAATTTAAATGATAGGAATGCTCACATACAAGTTGCAAAATATCACTTTCATGTATTTTATTTTAGCATTTACAACATACTTAAGGTTCTATTTATTCATATTGTCGATATTGTTACTAAAAGTCATTTTAATCATGTTGTTGTTGCTGTTGTTGTTAATTTTGTTGAATATAATTTTGTTTGCTTTATTCGTGCTACCTTTGGATCTACTCCTAAATCGTCTTAGACTATTGCTCCTTTTCTTAATTTAAATGATGCTATTGTGGCTTCTCTAAAACTATGCTTTGTTATTTTTCTTTTTGAAATGTATTTGCCTCAAAGCTGTTTTCTAATTCATTATTTGCTTTTCTCTCCCTTATGAATGTCGGAGAGTGACGACCACTATTTCTCGAACTGAATGTATTTAATCTTTATTTCTTTGCTTAGAATGAATGATTATTAATCTAATTTATTTCTGTCTATTCAGTATTCCAATTAGAGTCTTTATCCTATTGCAATATGTATTTTCGATTACAAATATTACCAACTCATTTATAAAATAATTACCTAATCATCTTTTGGTAGGTCTATATATTTCTATAAAAACTAATAGCAAGTCTAATCAGAATCTACTTGAAGTAAATAATCATAGTATATTGATAGCTTCCAATATTAGTCATCTTACTTATTAAGCTATTTTTATTTATCGTTTACTTTAACAATCAAATCGTTTAAGAATTGCAAACATTCTGACATAGATTTGTGATTCTTCTACTCTTTTTTTAAAGCCAGTCCTAAAAAGAATGAATCTGCTGGGTCTTTAATTTATTCTTTGAGCTAAAGTAGAATCTTTTGATCCCTTTTTTAAGGCTTCATTAAATGTCTAAAGCAATAATTTTTTAAATTGATAGCTGTTCTGCTTATATGTTCTCTTATGAGTACCCTAAAAAATTTTTTATTAACCTAAATCTTGTAAAAATTAATCAATAAAAAGTATACTTTCTAAATTAATTACTGTTCAATTAAGCAACATACTTTAATCTTATATCTCCTAACTTAAAGACAGAAAATTCAATCAAAGATTTACCATTAATTAATAACATATAAAATAATAAATTGTTAGTAAATAAATGTAAGATTATTATTTATTTGAATATTCCTTAAATCAATCAACTAATAAATTTCTCAATAAATCTTTTTATAAATTTTGTTTTGTCGTATATTATAGATATCTACTTATTAATAATTCAACTTAACTCTGATTTCTACTTTTTTTCTTGGATCAATTAATGATATTGTGTAATTTAAAAATAAAATTTATTAAACAAATAAGTTTTCACAAAACTTAATTTCTTCAAAAATATCTTCATTTATCTTTTCACCAAATCGCAAATCAGTGATTGACTTGTTTTATTTTTGTATGTAAGCATTAATTTATAATAAATTTCGCTTTTCAGATTTTTCTAAAACAAATTTTATGGCTTTGAATGAAAGTTTTGATATTTTTGACTAAAATCTTTCAGTTTTCAAAAAAATTTAATAAAATACTACTCACCTTTGTAAATTGAAATAAAGTAAATTCACATTAAAATTTCAAATAAGGTTTAATTTTTAGAAAGAAAGAAAAAAGAAAAGGAAAGTAATAAAATTTTCAAACGTAAAATGTAAACACGATTTATTAAGAATTAGATTTTTTGAAAAATAAAGATTTGTTAAAATTAACTAATGCACAATCAAAAGAAAAAATCATGTAAACAATATCCATTAAAATCAATTATTTAACTCTGAATTAACTAAATTTTATGTTTTTTTAAAAAATTTATTCTTTTCAGATTTATTGCGTTTCTGGTATTGTCCTTAATCATAAGGAATAGTTGGATTCGTTTGGTAAGAAATTTATGATTAATCTTGTTACTGTTACAATTATAATTGCAATTATTATTGTTATTGTAGTTGCTATTATTATTGTTATTGTAGTTGCTATTATTATTCGATTTGTTAGCTAACTTGCTAATTAAAATATAATTAGTTTTGCTAGAGTTATTGTTGCTTATATAACTTTCCTTTTACTTCTTAATCTTTCAAAGCTCTCTGTTAATTATAAATACTCATTTCATGCTCTTATTTAATGCCATCATAGTTTATCAACTTTTTTCTTTCTATACTTGAAATTTTTTTCTTTCTTGATTGAAAATCTTGGAAGGCTTTACTCTCATTCATATCTGTTACTTATTAAATTTAAGTTGCATAATTATTTGTATAGGAAATAAAATGAGTGTTGTTTTTTAAATATTCTTATTCCTAGCCACCCATATCTTAATTAGGGACTCCTGTATCTACATTGGATTGATCACTAAATATTTTTTTTAAGAATTAATTTTATCTTAATCTGGTTATTGATAAGTAAATGCAATAAATGCTGTAGAGAGCTATCAATCCATTGCAAACTACAACTATTCCAAAAACTCCATCAAGTTATGAAGAGGATTCTTCTGGCTATCCAACCATTATAAACATAATTAATGTAAGAATAATCATAATTACCTCTATAAATATGGTTAAAATATTGTATTCTTTCTATTAGTAAGGCTAATAATAAATAATTAGGGAAGTGTAAATAATTTCTCCAAAAAACATGAAAATTATAGGAACAAGTGGCTCTTCATAAGAAATAGCAATTAGAAAACTATAAAAAACTTTTTTAGCATTTTAAATGCCATATAAGCGAGCTGCAAAAAATCTTTCATCTTTTTTGACTTACTCAAAATATGATTCCAGCATCAAGAAATCTTTTGGGTTTTTCCTAGGTAGAAAAACTAATTAATAAGCTATTATCATAATTATCAACAAGAAAAAAATAATAGCAAAAACGAGACCTGTAATTTAAAATGGATCTCCACTATTTTAACTAAATGAATCAAACTGCATGAAAATGCACAAACTTAGTTCTTAAATTGTAAAAGAAAATATCTAAGAAGGAATTAAAAGTTAAAAGTAGCTAATAATTCTCCATTTTGTCATATGCTATTCCTAAAGGACAGTTGGCATATCATCTGCTGAAGTTTTAAAGTATCTGCTTACAACCATTATTAATCCAAAAAATATATCGAGAATAAAAATTGAGAAACAAGAAGTAAAGAAACTTGAACTTTTATGAATTTATTCTATTTTAGTTACATAACGGCACCTGTTGGCAGTAGTAGATTAATATAAAATTCTTTTTTCAGATTCATAATGAGGATAATCAAAAGGAGCCTTCAAAAGCAAATTAAAGTTGTAATATCTGAAAGTTTCTAATGTTCTATCTAACCCAACTAAATTGTGTCTTTTTAGCTTTCATATTTTAATTATTTTTATTTATTAAAAAGAATTAAAATAAATTTACATATGAAAACTATCCTATGTATTAGGAGTAATCTGATCCTAATCTGAAATATATTGAAGATAAAGAAACATATGACAAAAAAGTAGATGAAACACTTTAGATAATAAGCTAAACTCCTGTAGCTAAGTATTAAATTTATTCAGCTTTTGATTCTATAAAAAATTAAAGTTAAAAACATTTTTCTTAAGTAAATAAAAAATTTAACCTTTGCATTGAGTATTTCCAAAGTCAGAATAACCATATTAGCATCTGCATATACCAACATTTTTATCTTCAAAATAACTATACATACTTCTCGTAAGAGGGCAAATAGAACAAGCGTTATCAGTTGTGCCAAAACAATCTTAACAAGTATAATGACAGTCAATTTTGTATTAATCACATTTAGAAGAACTACTGCAAGTTAAGCAATTGCTTGGGCACTTCTCACATGAATTCAACAAATATGAGTCAAAATAATAACCACTTGGGCACTATTAAATTGACAATAATTCACATTTCTAATTGTAACTATTATAAGCATATCCAGAATTACAAAGAGAGCAAGTGTCTTAACCATAGCAAATATCACAATTATCTATACAATTAATGCACTATATTCCATCAAACCATTATTTAGAACCACATGATGTTATAGGAATGCATTATTATCCAAGAGCTAGCTAATATCCTGTGTTACAAACTTTGCATCCATTAGGAGTATCTGAATCACAAACTAAGCAATTATCATAGCATTTAGCTATTAATTAAATACCACAAATAAAACAAAATTAAAAACTATTCTCAAAATAAAAAATTTTTTTGGGATGTTTTGAAGATATAGAAAGATTTTTTTTTCTTTTAAAAATAGAGTTTTGAAAATATTTATTTAATTTTATTAAAATGTTAAAATGAATTTAAAATTGACACATTTTTTTTTTTTGACTTTTAAATTTCTAAAAGTTTTATAAATGGATTAAATTATCATTTTAATTAATTAAAAATCACAAAAAAAATTTACTGCAAGTTCTATTTTAGTCATCATTGAAAGTACCAGAAATACTGCAAGTACTTACGCAAGGATTTGTAGAAGATTTTGTGTAATCATAATACTTTCCTTATGGACATAGCAAACAATTACCCTTAGAATCACAAGATTCACAAAGACAGTCTTAGCAAGCGTAAATATTTGATGCTGGTAAAGCAAGTACTAAGTATTAGTCATTTTCACAATATTAAACACATTATCTAGGACTAGTATTAAGTTCATAATAAAAGTTATTACATGTCAAACAAGAAAATTAGCCAACTCCTGAACAAGTTTTACATGATATATGACAATTTAAACATTCAACTACAGTTTATCCTGAATTATTAACTGTTGTTTATGTAGTTTAGTTACTATCACAATTCGCTACACATTTACCATAATTAAATTTTGATGTAGAAGGGCAAGTTAAACATTCATTACTATTTGAACCACTGCATGTGTAACATGAGTTATCACATTATTTACATTATAGTAAATAGTTATTTGCATAAAAACCAGCTTAGCATTACTAAACACAAGTAGAACTTTAAGAAAACCAATAGTAACCATTAAGACAATGGCTACAAATTTTAACTGTTTGTCCTAAATAGTTAACTACTGTTAAAATTGAGAGTGCAGCACATGTTGAAACGCATTAACCATAATTAAAAAATAGGTTAGATGAACATGATAAGCAATCATTACTAGTTCCACCACTACAAGTCTCACATGAAGAATTACAAGCAACACATGATGATCCATTCCAATAAAAACCATTTCCACATAAAGATTGAAGAGATCTTTTTTTAGCCAAACTAACACTTTTATTGTTAATATCTAAGCACTTTGGAAAGCAGTATGACCTATTCATTTTATTTCCAGATGCACATAGATTACAAGTTTAAGGTAGTGAAGATTCCATACAAAAACTCTATTAATTAAGGTCCCTCAATTAAAAAGATAAATTGATATTTTCTAATTTATTATAAAATTGATAAATTTAATTTTAATCTATAAATTAAAGACAAATTATTCATCAAATTGTTTATCCGTTATCATTTTATATTTTAAAACTAATTTGCTTCTTTATTTTTGTTATTTAAGACTAGTTCATTTAATAATTTATTTGTTTTATGGATATTCTTAAATTTTTGGTGAAATTTGATAAGATAAATTCTAGAAAAATAATAAAATTGCATTT
The DNA here is from genome assembly GCA_000231825.2 of Tetrahymena elliotti 4EA. Classification (NCBI taxonomy): domain Eukaryota; phylum Ciliophora; class Oligohymenophorea; order Hymenostomatida; family Tetrahymenidae; genus Tetrahymena; species Tetrahymena elliotti. The sequence continues at coordinate 590,196 of JH720313.1, read as the reverse complement.
AATTAAAACATGTGATTACGACTTTAGTTGATTATCTTATATTTATTGCTATCCTCTTCTTCTTTATGCACCTCAACATAAAAGATATCTATTTGAGAATCTCCTCCACATATTAGAATATCATAGTTTTTATCTTTATTGAAATTCTTATCAATAAAATGAGAGTTATCTAAATCTAATAATTTCTAATTAAAAAATAATTTGAAAAAAGGTAAATAAATACTTTTTGATGTTTTTCCAATCAAATTATAGACTATATTTTTGAGATCTGAATCTTAAATATTAATACCATCATATGACTAAACTAAATTAATGCTTTAATCACCATCCAAAATGAATTATTTAGTTAACTAAAAATATGTAAAATCTAATTTTTGAAATTAGATACTTATTTATTTGATTATTTGAAGATTACTAATTGCAAGTACATATAATTGATTAATAGAAGTAGCAATAGCATATTCAGTATTTTCAACTCTATCTAAATATTATAATCCAGGTATTTAAATAGATTAAACTTGTTAAAACTTGTAAGGATCTACTAATATTAATTATTAGTTGGTACCAATTAAGACCATACCTGTATTTTCTACATAATTCATAGTTTTTACATCAAAAGGGGCTATTTTTTGTTAAGATTAAAAGTGAAATCAACCATATTTGAAAAATTATTTTATAAATTTACTTTTTAACTCATAAACCACATTATCACTCAGCCTTTTTAAATCAACTTACTTGATTAAAGAACTTGAATTACTCTCATAGTCATAACAGCTTAAAATAAAAATTTTTGCTTCAGGTATTAGAATAAATCCTGACATCATACCCATCTTTTATGACTATATTTCTATTCATAAACAATAAATTAGATTATATTAATACTTTTCATTCTTACTTTCTTAATCAGGGATTACTTATCCTTTAGCATGTATTAAAGAGTGAATTTTTAAGCATAAAATTAGCAACAATAATTTAGTTTTGTTGAATATAAGCATATCTTTAAAAAATGAAAACCTACCAAATCTCTACTTCCTTATATTTAATTGTGAATTATTATTTGTGATTAATATTTGAATATCTTGCTATAATAACCTTAATATTTTTAATTAGATCATAAAATTTCACCAAGACCTAATAATTATCTGAATTCCAAGCATCAAAATACTTCGAATTTGAAAAATACAATTATTAGTAAATCTTTTGAGAATTATTTAGATATTGGCTATTTTTAATAATACTTTTATAGCCTGAATTAATTTAGATTTGCAAATTGCACTATTCTAAATAAATTCTTTAAAAACATAATAAATAATAAAATAATTTTAAATTTATGATTTGATATTTGAGTTAATTCATTTAATTAATTTTAAAGTCCTATTAAATTAAGGTTGGTTGTTCTTGATGAAATGTAGTAAATTAGATAATAATAACTTAAAAATAAAGACAAACCCGACATGACAAATTAGAAATATTTAACTATTTTTAAAATCTTTAACTCACTTTACAACATACTTAAAACAATAGCTCTCTTTTTAATTTTATTAATATATTTATCAGTTCATTATTGCTTTGTAAAATTGATAATTTAAATAATTATAATTTTTAAAAGAATATAAATAAAGAATTTAAGAGGTAATATAATAATTTGTCATTGCTTAACTTCTAATAGTTTAAATAATTATTTTATTTTTTAAGAAAATTCTTATTTTATAATAATACTTTTGTATTAATCTCTTTAATTTGTTTCTAAACTTACAATAAAATAAAAAAAAAACTGTAAGAAAATACTAAAATAAATAAAGAATGTACAGATGAGAGTTATTTATTTTAATTTAATTTTATTGATAAAAATTAGTTTAATATAATAGTGTAAATATGGAAAATTTGTTTATTGATTTTTTAATGTAATAATCAATGATATTTCATTACAAAATATCAGGATTTAGTATTTTTATTTGATCCGTTTCTAAGATAGTCTTAACTTCTTAAATATTTTTTACTTGCTGAGCTATTAGATCTTTAACTATTCTACTTACAGTTAATTTGTGTTTGTTATAGTTTTTCTTGAGTACAAAAAATCTTTGCTATTAATTAAAGTCTCCATCTTTGATCCAGAAATTTTAATTTTTATAAGTGTAAACATAGAAATTTTTAAGATCTCTATTTTAACTCATATGACTAAGGCGTTAGGAAACTTTGACTTCTAACTCCTCTCTAATATATGATGGTATGTTAATTCTCCCAATAGATTAGTAACGCTTTGCATAATTTGTGACTATTTTTGGTAGAGAGTAATATTATTATTTTTTTTGTAGTTTGAGTTATTCATTTCTCATAACATTTTCATCTTATTTAGATTTAGGGAAAGATAACAAATCCAAGTCATCGTCACTATCACTTCTGTAGGCTGAATTATCATTAACTAACTAATTTGGTATTTTAACCTTAACTCCTATTTCACCTATTAAATTATTTTAGGAAAATGAGCTAAAAAAAACAAAAAAATTAAATTTAATGTAAAAAATGGTTATAAATTTTATTATTCTTATTTTATTGATTTTTATTATAATTTATTGTTTTAAAGTTATTCCTTTTTTGAGTTATTTTTGATTACCTGCTATTCTAAGAGGAGAGTCTGCCAGTTCTTTTTCATTGTTCATGCTCTTTTAATGGAAGAATTCTGCTAAATCAACTTCTCCTAACAGCATAAGAACTTTACCAATTAAATCATAAGCCTCAATCTCAGTATCTTCATTTTTTATCTTCCATGAAAGACGCAGCATTTTTTTGAGATAGATAAGGGCCTTTTCGTTCTAACCTGACTGAGAAAGAATTTCAGAAACTTTTCTGTAAAGTTACATTTTAATTTTGTATTTTTAAATTATAGAGCTTATTAGTCTTGCATGGTGAAGAATTTATACAGCCTTGTTAAAATCTCCAATATCTCTACAAATATCTGCATACAAGCAATAATTTTTGATTAAAAACTCTGAATTTCCAAATGACTTCTCACTTAGTTCTATTATTGAATTCATAATATTGAATAGATTATCTTTTTTAATATCTCCTTGAATCTCTGATAAAAGCATTTTGTATTCCAAATGAAGTGCATCCATTTATCGGAGTCTAGTTTGCTATTTATTAAAGTTTTGTTTCTCTCTCTTTTAGGTCAACTATTTAGCAACTATTTCTTTTTCATCTAAATAATCAGGTTAATTTTAATTAGCAAAAAGGTTATCTTCTTCAAAAACAAAAGTATCATCTTTCGCTTTTGTTTAAAAATCTGATTCAATTTGCTATTGGGTTTGAGTATTATTATACTTATTTATCATTCTTTAGAGCTCGCTTTCAAAATTAACTACCTTTTATTCAGTTTCCCTTCTACTTTTACTATTAGGGTTAGCATAAAGTCTTGAAGAATTGAGAGATTTAGCCACAATTGATGAATTATAAGAGCTATTTATTGTATTCTTTGTAAATTTAGAATTCTGAATTTCATTAAGCATAATACTAAAATCTTGTTTACTGTTGTTGCTCTAAGACACATTAAGTGTACTTGCATTACTTATATTTATTTAAGATAAATTTTTAACTCTTAATTTAGGTACCTTTTCTGCATGTTTAGCATTACCTTTTTGATCTTTTATTATTCTATTATTAAAAAGCTAAATCTAATCATGGATGTTTTGTGTGCTGACACTTTTTTTGTTTGCATTTTTAGATTCTGCTTCTTAATGAATTATTGAGTTACTAGTAAAGATAGAATGGTCAACTGAAGACTTCTTGCTTTTTGTTGACAAAGGAAGTGTATGATTTGTTGGTAGAATTGAAGGAAGAAATCCTGGTAAATCAATTTTAGTCCCACTATTTATAGGAGAAGAATCCATACTCAATATTCTTTACTTCTTTGGCTCATTTTATATCTACATATGTGGGTTCATTTTATATATAGAAACGAGCTTAGGCTAGCTATTATTCCTAAAAAAAGACATTTGAGTTTATGATTAATTCTTATTTTTTGATTGATTAATTGGTAGAAAGCAAAAGTAAATTTAATACTTATTATTGTATAATAATTTAATTTAATTTTTAAGCTATTAACAAGGGATATTCAGTAAAGTAAAACTTGTTATTTTCAAAACTACCAAAAGGCATTAACTAAATAAACCATACAATTATCAATAATCAGTGTAATGATAAAAATAATTAAAAAATAAGATTAAAAAATACAAATATCTATTCATAAAAATACTTACAAAAATATTCATGAAAAATCAAAGTAAATAGTATTCAATTTAAAATCTATAGACTTTTACAAAAACACAAAATAAAAAAGTGTTTAATTTTTTTAAACAACATAAACATTTATAATAAACTAAAGTAGATTTTTATACTCTAACAGCCACTTTTAACTTTCTATTTAATAAAATTTAATTTATTTATTAAAAGTCATTCATCATTAAATGATTTCAGTTCAATATTTCTATATCTATTTATCTTGTTTTAAGCTTATCATACATCACTTATACATCTTTTGTTAAAGATTGGCTTGAATTTATTTTTAAATAAAAATTAGTTTAAAGTTGAATTAAATCAGCTTAAAATTATATTTATTATTACTCAATCTTCAATACTAATTTAATCAGCTTAGAATTTTAGTCTTCAAAGATATTTAATATGCTTTGAATTCTCTCTGACCCAATTTACACTCCACTTTATTTTACAAAATTCATAAATATTTTTTTGATTGTATTAAAAAAAGGAGTCCTATACCTTAAATTAAGAGATAATTCAAATAGCTGATTATTTTACGATAAGAAATTCTATAAATCATCTAAATCTTTATTGAGAAGCTAAGTTTGTCTTTCAAAATATAATAAAAAATATTCTAATTATATAAATATAACAAAAAATAATCTATTACTCCATGTTAATTTTTAAAAATCTAAGAGATGTTATATTTTATGATTTTATTTGGAAGATTTTGGTAGAGCTGGTTATGAATTAATTTTCCCTTTTTATGGTAAATATTAATATAAAATAAATATTGAATGAGAATATACCCTAAATCTAAATTAAGAGTTTCGATATGAGTTAAAATACACAGGTTTTCAACTAAGGAAGAAAGTGGATACTATGTCAACTAAGTGTTCCTTTTCAATTATTCATTTTTATATTAAAATAATTTAAATATAAATCTTACTTCAAATTGAGACTTATTTTTTTGAGTTTCTTGATTTCTGAAAGAGACTAACTTAATTTCTCGATATTTGACCCACTCAGTCTATTATTTCTAAATCAAAAATTATATTAATAATGTATTCACTAATTTTTTTTTATATAATGTAATTATTTTTATTTAAATCTTTAAAATGATAAAAAATCTTAAAAAGATTAATTGATTGTTAAAAACTTCTTCAGTAAACTATGAAGAATTGAAATTTCTCAAATAAAAAATCAACATTAAAAAAAATATTTAAAAAACATTAGTTAAGCCATTTATGAGAAACAAATTAATTTTTTATTGAAGCTTTTGATTTTTGGAAAAGTTCTTTTAAATGCTTAAAAAAATTAAATTTTAAAAATATTTAAAATTAAAATTTTTGGATTTAAATTTCTCTTTTATTATTATTAATAAAAATAATCTTGAAAATTCTTTTTCCAAGTTTATATGGGGAGATTGATTATACAGTAAATTTAAAATTTAAATCAAAGAAAAGAAGAAAATTTACCTAAAATCTAAATCAATATTGGTCAGCTTTTCTAATTTGCTTAATTGTGAGCTGAAATAGTCCAACCCTTCTGTTTGTATTTCACAGTCACTGTATTTGTTTTTTTAAATAAAATTCATAGTTTTTATTTATTAAAAATTTAACCTTAAAACAAGACTTAATTCATCAAGCTTTTTAAGTTCACAAAACCCATTTGCAATAGAAATAAATCCATTATTAGTGATCTTATTAGCACTTTTTAGAAATTAGCTTTAAAAATAAATAAATAATTTCAGAAAAATATTACAATAAATCTAGGACCAATTTATTTAACTGAGAATTCTTTAAGCACTCTTAGAAATTAAGATTTAATTCTGTTTTGAAAATAGATCCATAACTATTTAATCAATAAAAATATTAATTAATTCTTAATTTATTCATAAATGCTTTTCTACTGAGCTTTTAATATGAATTGCTTCAAGAACTTATTTTTATTTATCACCTACAGAATCTATATGAGACCTTACTGTCCAATATTCGTTGAACTACATTTTATTTTAAGATTAAAATTAAGATGCTTTCTTTATAACTCAAAGAAATTTACTTCATATCTAAAGAAAGTTGTTGTAAATTCTACAAATTACACAGAGATTGGGATAGATTTTAAATTCCTTCTATCGAAAAGCTATTTGCTCTTTAATAAGGATATGTTTTGTAATTATATATATTTATATATGCATTTACCCTAAATATAAGATAAGATCTTTGATGTTTTATAATTTTTCAATTGACTTAGAAAGTGTCAATAAACCTTAATTTCCTATACTTCCATGACTATTTTGAAAATTATTTTTTAATTGATTATAAAAATTTTTAATTTACTCTATCCTTAAGAAAAGTCTGTTCAAGTTTACCAGATCCTCTAGCCCTTAGCAAAATGATACTACTCCATTTTCTTTGAGCTAAAAGAATCTTTTTTAATAAAAAATTGACAAATCATAAACTGATTAAGAATAAATTACTCTATATCCATTCCTAAATTGTTAAGATTCTTGAATTTCTTGAGAGATTGTGCTATTTTATCAATTCCTCCAATTTTTATGCCACAGTTTCTATTTCAAAAGTATTTAAATCAAAAATTTGAAATAGTTAAAGCCTACCCTAAAATAAGCTCAAGACCTTTGAGATTTTAGAGATATTCTAAATTTTGACATAATAAGCTGATTCCATTTTATTCAATATTTGGGAGACTTTTTATTTTAAATTATTATTACTTATTTTTATTTTTCTTTAAATTAAGTACTTCAAGTAGATGCTAGAAAGATCTTTTAGGTTTTTGAAAGATTCGACAATACTAATCACTTAATTTTAACTTAAGCTTTTTTATCTATTTATATTTAATAATAATGTTCTCCATTTTTATTTATGAAAACTTACTTGGTAAATATGAGAATCCTTCTATCATTTTCATTTGAGTTTGGTAAATTGACAGAATTATTCTAAATCTTAAGCAGTTACTCTACAGACTCATAATTAACTGACTCATAGCTTATAAAAATACTTTAAATCAAATTAAAAACTGATTAATTTACTTTATGTAAAGGTGAACTTATTTTTTTGTTGAAGTGCCTTCTTAGAAAGAAGAAACTAAATTTGGTATGAAGTCAAGGTTTATGTCAAAAGAACTTTATTTAAATTAAAAAACCATTTTTAAATAATTTATATTTAGGTCACAATTTTTTATTTACGTCAAATCAAGTACAATTGCCTGATATTTTTAAAGTTGGTTTAGCTGCTATGCCAGCTATTCAAGATTTTCTTGCTCTATTGTGTTTTTGCTTGAAAGTAAAAGGCATTGTAGATCAAAAATGAATACTCCATTAGAAATATTGTTATGGTGTTAAAGTGATTTGAGTTTATCTTCATATCTTATTCTTCTTAGATCGGAGTATATTGTGTAGCTTCTTTTATCTTCAATATGAGCACTATATAAAATAGAATTGATATATTTATGTCAATTGAAAAACTATTTTACCAAACTGAATATCTTGAATCATTCATCTTTAGTTTTGAAAAGTTATATATAAGATCTGCCTACAGCTCATCAATTCTTTTACATATTTATATTCAATTAATTAAATAGCATTTTATAATATAAAATTTGAGAGAATTTTAGGAATTCTTTTGAGATAAAATATTAATTTTGTAAAAGTGAATTAAAATTAATTTAATTACTCAATATCTAAATGGAAGGATTCATGATTGTCAATCATGTTTTTGTATTTTTCTAGTGGATGAGTACCTCTGTAAAGTTAAACATTAACACTTTCGTTTTCAGTAAGGCTCCTCTTTGAAAGTAGATTCTCAGTTTAGTGATGGTCACTCCTAATAGAAATATGTAATAAATAAAAAGAAAATTTTGATAATAAAAAATTCAATTAAATTTGATCTTTACCAAACAATTTCGGTTTTTCTGATGCTAAGTTACTCTTTAAATTTATTTAGAGATTCATAGGCCTCTTTTAAAAGAATATTATTCTTGCTATTTATTGAAGAATTATTTATTAATTAATATTGGATTTAATTTACCTGAAAATAATTTTGAGATATTGAAGCTTAAATTTTCTTGCTATCTACGTTACTAATTTTTAGGATCCTGCTTATGAAATTTCATTTTGACTATTTTATTCAATTTTGAAAAATAATATATTTATTTAAAGGCTTAGTTATGAAATAAAAATATTACCTTAAATCTAAACTAACATCAATAAGTGATTCACAATTTGATAATGATTCAAAACATTTATTGATCATATGATCTATGGATAAATCGTTAAGCTAATTTTATCTTATATCAATAAATTAATTTAATAAATATTTTATTAGGTTTATAAAATTTTTTGTCAAAAATAATTGAAAAATAACAAAAATACTTTAGATCAAACTAGATTCTTTTTAGATTATGGCATTGATACTATCCTAGTAGAGTCATATAATTAGAAAATAACTCGGGTTGCTTGGAAATCAAATATTTCAAATATTTAATCTTATCTTTGAATTTTTGATTAATATTGTTGAATAAGTATGCGTCTTTGATATCTAAGAATACAAATTCAGAAGGTATTTGAGGAATCTATATTAGTGGATGCACGTTTGCTCCTCTTTTGAATTGTTCATCGTAGCATTTCAGTAGGTCTTACATTTTCAAGTAAATGATAGAGTCCTCACTTACTAAAAGATTAATAAACCCATTTAAGGAAAAAAGAACCTAAATGCAAGCTAATGTAAAAATAACTAAATTTGGTACATAAGTTTATTCAATAGAAAGCCAAGTTTGAGTCATTTAGTTATTAATTATTTCAATTATGATAAAAGGAATGCTTTAAAATAAAAATTGTATCGACTCTGATATCATAATAAACTTTCTCATTTATTCGCCAGTGAAAATATCTATAAAGGTTTATGGCTGTAGAATTTCTAGCAGCTGAGATTCATTAAAAGTAGAGTTACTTGGTTAAGAATTTCTTTTTTCACTTTTGTTTACCTATGTTTCTATATCCATTTGTACCCATATTCTATCATCTATAATTTCATCTTAGTCGTTCAGTTTTGTTTTATAGAGACCAGTATCAATTTGAATTTCGCTCCCATTTGAACTAAGCCTCTAACGAAAAACATTAAAAAAGTGTTAAGTTATTGTTAAATTCTTGCAGTATGATGAGGAAATCACAATATTAAGAACTCTCAATTAACTCATTAATGAATATATGATTCCATGAGGAAGGTACCTCAAAATTGATACTATTTCATCAATAATTTCAGCAAAATATGATTTTAACTAAAGTTTTACAACTTTTTATAAACTCATATGCTACGAGTAGACAGATTCCTTCAGAAGTGATGAAGACTGGTACTTTGACCCAAATTTATACTATTTGTCTAATTCTGCTGATTTATAGATGACTTTAGACCAAAAGATAGCCTAAATCAAAGGATTTATACCAATGATAGCATAAAGCATATAATTGATAAATTCTTCACACTTTTCTGCATTAACTATATAATCTATACTTCCTAGTAGATCTAAAAAACTAAAGGTCAGCTTAATGGCTATTCCAAAAACTAAAGATTTCTGTATTTTAGAAATTTAGGATTATTCTATCTGAAAATCTAGCATTTGTAATTACAAACCAAATTAATTTTTTAAATTTGCTCCTTTTTTGTTTCTAAATTAATTAAGTTGTAATAAAATATTACTCCTACTTCTACTTAAAGAAGTACAGCTCAAAAATTTATTAGAAATTTAATCATATATTATTTCTAATAGATCAACCAAAATTTGAATGGTCGAACATAAAAATTTAAAGTTAAAATTTTCAGTTTTCTTGAATAAAAATAAATTAAAGTAAAGTTTAATAAATAATATTTATATAAAACAACTTATTTTTTTATTTCTTAACTAACAATTTATCCACTCAAAAATCAAAACCAACTGCCAATCTAGGATTTGGTGATCTTAAATTATTATTTTCACTTTCTAAAATTTACAAAACATAAAATTTAAGGATGATATTAAAGAAAATCTTTTAGGAAAAGAGGGAAAGAGGCCATTCAATTATAAAATTCATAATATTGTATTTACTTTAATCATACAAATGTAAAAATTAAAGAATAACAATTAAAATTTTTAAAAAAATATAATTCTTAATTTGGTTTAAGTATTCAAAATTAGCTTTCAGGTATGGTAAAATGAACCACAAAGGCTAAAATAGGTAATAGATTTACTCCAGCTTTTGCTAAAAGGGTCAACTTCAAATAAATAATAGAAAATTTCTAGAATTATTAGTAATTCATAATTATTTTTCTCTAGAATAACAATAGATCATTTGTGTGTTGCTTGATAACACTTTTAAAGTAATGATAGATGCTATTAATGATAAAATCACCATTTTTGGTAAATTTCCTTTAAGATAAAAAGATAATTAGAAATATTCCAAAAAAGAAAGAAACTTTTAGAATAATAAATAATCATCTCAAAATTACAAATTTATTTTTAGTAAAGTTTAGAAAAAGACAAATCAATCAATAATTAGATATTACACAATGAATACAGTTGTTTACGCTGCCACCAAGGAATTAAGAGAATAGCTTTTAGAAACTAGAAATCTTAAGGAAACAGTCGTTGCTGATTCTACACTATTAATTGAATATTTAAGAGACAACTCTTTCAAATTATTTTTGGCTCAAGTTGATAGCATTAGCGAATTACCATTAAAAACTCTTGGACATATTTATAGAATTTTAGCTAATGAAGGATAACTCATTGTTAAATTCACCACAATTAATTAGGAAGAATTTGAAAAAATTGTTAAATTATTGAAAGCAACTGGCTTCAAGAATAGCAATTCTGCATAAACTGCTACTTCAAACTAAATTGTATTTGTTAAGCCTGAATTTTAATAAGCTGCTTCTCTTAAGAGAGAAGTTGCTGCTACTAACACCACTTAAAATTAAACTGCAACTAATACTACTACCTCTGAAACTTAAAATAACGTTTATGGATAATACATGCATAGTCCTGTTGTTCAAGTTGAACCTTAAATAAAAAAGAAAAATGCTTTCCAAGCTGTTAAAATCGATAACAACACTGTTGATGAAGATGCTCTCTTAAAGAATGATACAGTTAATGTTACTGTTCCCGAAGCTGAAAGCTGTGCTACTAAGCCTAAAGCTTGCAAGAATTGCACTTGTGGAAGAAAAGAAAAGGAGTAAAATTTTATTTGTATTATGAAAGATAAAATAAAATGATAAATACCATAAATTAAATATAAAAATAATCACATTTCTAATTCAAAAAATAGATAAGGTTTATCTGATGATTAACTTCTTTAAGCTCTTGAAAAAGGTGATATTAAATCTAGCTGCGGTAATTGTTATTTGGGAGATGCTTTCAGATGTGCATCCTGCCCTTACAAAGGTTTTTAATTATTTATTTGATTTAACATAGATATTAATATTTCATAAAAAATAAAAGGTTTACCTGCTTTCAAGCCCGGTGATAAGGTTAAATTAGACTTAGGATTTAATGATGCTTCATCAGTAAACTAGTTTAAATTGATTGAAATAAATAAATAAATTAATTTATTTTTAAATGTAAAATTATAGTCCCAATAAAAGGAAGGTGATATTAAAGTTGAAGGAGGAAAAGTTAAGATTGCACTCTGAGGATATTTCTTTTTAAAATTCGTTTTATAGCAAGTTACTTCTTTAAAACTTTTTAGATTAAAATAAAGTAGTATCTTTTTTTGAGGTATTAATTGTTTGTAGTTAATAACTAAAAATTAAAGATTTCATAATCATTTTCTAAAATTTTATTTTTGCAAACTAATATTTTTTAAGTACTTTATTAATTTTATCAATTTAATTGAAATAATTTACACAATGTTTTATTTATTTTTATCATTTACATAATTTATAATCACCAAAACTTATATTGAAATCTTCAAAGAATTAACTAAGCAATTAAATAATTTAATTAGTTGAAATTCTTTTAAAAAAATGAAATTTGAAAAAAACAAATCATTTAGAATTGGATTCTAGATTTTTAGAAAGTACATTAGAAATGTTTTCATGATTAGTTAAAAGAAGTTAAAGAAATAGTTTTCAAGTGATGATATTTAAGTTTAATTTTTGGTGGATTTTAGCAATTTAAAATATTTAATAATACAATAAACAATTAAGTTTAAAATTTTATTTATTTCAAAATAAATATGATAAAAATTTTACTGAAACTAAATTTTTATGAAGTGAATAATCTATTTATCAATTTATCTATCTATATTTGTTTGATTTTATAATTTTTGAATGATAAAAATAATATCTTCAAAATCTATAAATAAAAATTTGAAATTTATTTGTTAATATTCAATCAATCAATTTAAAATCAATAATCAGTATCAACAAATGTAGGAGGAAATTACATAACTTAGAACAAAATTAAACGACCTAAGACAGGAAAGAGATAGATAAGAATAAAATTATTAAGAGCTACATTAAAATTATAGTGTGCAAATAGAAGCTTTCAGATAGCAAACTCTAAAATTACAAGACTTAGACAGAAACTATCAATCCATATTAGATGAAAATTAGTTTTTGCAGCAATAGAATGCTCATTTTTAAAACGAAAATGCAAAGTTATAACTTTAAAACTAGTAATACTTGTAGAAGTATACAGAAATTTTAGAGTAGAGTAAATAGAGCAAAGACTCATTGTAAAAGCAATAGCAAACACATAACATTTTAACTTAAAAAGTAAATTTGATTTTTTTAATGAAACAAATTAAATAATTATTTGATACTCATAGATTAATCATCTGCAAAAGGAATATTAAAATGTTGATGAACATCTTTTAAATGTGAATAAAGAAAGAAGTGAACTCAAAAAAAAAGGCAGGGAATTTTTGGAGGATTTTGAAATTTCAAAGGATTAAATAAAAAAAATAAATGCTCAAATAAAGGAATTTTTTGATAAGATTCCTTCTTCCATTCAAAAAGACTTGTAGAATATTTCATAAGCTAAACAAATACTTTCTGAATTATTAGAAAGTGAGGATATTGGTCTTTCTTAGTAAATTTAAGCTAATTTTGAGATGTTTAGTCTGATTTTATCTGATTCCATATTTGTTTTTAAAAGATACAGTGATATTAGGTAATTTTAATGATAGATAATAAAAAGCTAATTTTTAGTTTTAAAAAAAATAATTCATTTTTATATTTTATTTAGATAAGAAAATAGGATTCTCACTCAGAAGCTTTCAAATATGGAAAAATAGTTTTACTCATTCAATAACGAAGGAGAGGAGTGGAAAGTTAGAGAGAAAGAGTTGCTTATTAAAATTGAAGAAATATAATAAGAAAAAGCACATGCATAAAAATAATCTTAAGAAATTTTAAATGAAATGAACTTAAAAGAGAGTTATTATATATAAAATAAAAAGTAGATGGCTCTTTTGTTCTCTGAAAACGAAAAGCAAAAGAATTAGATTTTTAATCAGTAAAAAGTGATAGATAAACTTAGAACTCAAACTATAGACATTTAATAGCAAAATTTATCAACCATAGAAAACAAAATGTTTGAAAATTAATATTAGCTTGTGGTTTCTGAAAAGAAAAAAATAGAATATATAATTAGTTAGTAAATTCATTTCTTAGAATTAATAATATTTTTAATTTAACAAAAATCAATTTTTTTTAGAATTGTAAGCAAGATATAAAATGAGAAGTTACAATAACATATAAATGAAATATTAGAACACAATAAGTAAAAGGAATTGATATCAAAGTAGCAATTAGAATACGAATCAATGCTTTAAAAGTATGAAACAGATCTAAAAACTACTGTTAAGAATAATCCACTTTGCGAAGAAAATATAACTCTAAGAAAAAATCTAGAAAATGTTCGTCAAAAATTTTCAAAATCTGCTTAAGCAATCAGTAATAATTCTAGCAATCTAAATATTTCTTATTTATATTAAAATAACTAAAAAGGGATTCTTGAACAAAAAATTGAGAAAGAGATCAACTAAATTTAGAGACTAGAGTTCTTAGAAACATAAAGAGAAAACTTTGATTTTAAAATAAATGATGTAAATAAATTACTTTTGGATTAAATTCACAAATAATTTTTAAAAAAAGGTAAAAGAATAGCTAAATGAATTAAAAAATTATGCCTACTCTTGAATATATATTTAAAATAATAAATAAAAATTGTATCATATATCATCTTTTTATATTATAAAAACCAAAACCTTTCTTTTAAAGAAATATACATTTTCCAAAATAATCTTAAAATTTTAATTCATCTAATTCAAAAAGCTTCTGAGCAAAATCTATTGCTTTTTCTTTATTAAAATTCTTATTTAAAAAATATGTAACTAACTTTACAGTTCAATTTTTTGATATGCTACATCAAATAATATTTTGTAAAAATAACCATTAAATTTTATTTCATCTTATATTTTCAATTAATAATTTAATTAATTTCTATCTTAAACTGGTTTAAGGATATGGCATCAAAAATATATTTAGAAGAAATAAATCTAATCTACCATTTTTTAGTTGTAATTTATATTTTAAATTAAATTACTTAAAGGTTTTATATGAGATAATGAATGATTAGAATTGAAAAATAAAAATTTAATTTCAATAAATTGGTTCTATTTTTGTAAGATTGATTTCAAGAATAATTTTCTCAAATTTGTAAATAAAGAAATAAATTAATTCGTGAATTGTGAATTGAAGTTAATTTTATCTTAAAGATTTGTAATGAAAATAAGAATAGTATTTATTAAAAATGAGCAAAATTTATGATTTTGATAATAAACAACTTTAGTTCTTTAGTTTGCAAAATATATACAGATAATTTCTAAAAATAATAAATTGATTTTTAATAACTAACTCTCCAACCTCATTTTCTGCTTTAATTTAAGATTCTTGATTGAGAGTTTGATTAAGATTATTTATAGGTATAATTTTGAGGTAATGTAGATAAAGTACTTTTTGAAGGTTATAACTTTTGTTTTATAGTTTTTTTGTTGTCTTCATCTTCTTTACTGCTATTCTTCTTATTAATATTTTAAATTACTGCATTACTTTATGATAGAATTCCTCTATCTGGTTATACTCTGCTTTGATGATTAAGAATGTCAATTTATTATTATGCTATCTTAAATGAATCTTTTATTGAAAGGTTTTATTTAGGCTAATCAATAATTTATGATTTTAGTGATTATAAAATAACATCTTATCTTTGTTGCTAGAGAGTTTTGTAATCATCTTCAATTTTGAAATGTATAGATAGTTAGTTGAATAGTTATTTACTTTTTTAATGAATTCTATTATAATTTATTTCTTATACTGAGTGATTTCTTGGGATAGTTAGGTAATATAATGTAAGCTTTTAAAATATAGGTAAAATAGCTTTTTTCAAAACCAAACGTCTTATTTTTCTGAGTCCTTTCTTTATTTTTCTTTTGTTTCTTAATATTTTAACTAATCCAAAGAAAACTTTGTACTTTATTTACAAATTATTATGCTTCTCAGCCTATGTTTTTTGGATATAAACGTTTTTTCTTAAGATGTTAAAGAATTTTTGTTTAATCATAAGATTAAATAATACATTTTTAGTGCATTTCCTAACTTGTCTATGCCAAAATTTAAATACATTTGTTTTCATTCTCCTTTGCAGAATGTTGTATAAAATGAGCAGCTTTTTATCTGATGCTAGCTTTAATTTCAGAAAGAAGGTCTTGAGATATGGTATTGTGTGCAATTATAATACATTCTTTAATATTGTTACAAAATACTAACTCTTTTGTAAGGATTTTTTCTATTTATCCAGCTAATTCCAGGGAAGTTATTATTTTAAAATGTACTCTTTGTAAGAGGAGTATTGTTTTGGGTCATATAGTCCTACGTGCTATCCAGGATGTGATAAATAATTTTATTCATTAAAATTAACTCTTCCTTTACTTTAATTTAATTTACTAAATGATTACTATTTATTAAATGAATGATCTACACTTTAATTGTCTTTAGAGCTTAAATTTTATTGCATGAAGTTAGAAGTTCCTATTAATCCTTACTACGTTTCATCAGATGGTAATGTTGCATTATTAATTTATCTCTAGCTATTACTATTTTGATTTTAATTTATAGCTTACTAGAAAGGGTAATCTTATTCTTATTGCTAAGAATGCTATTACTATTAAATATTAAAGGGAGAACTATTTCCTTAGTCATAAACATTAGTACTTTGATAATTTTGAGAAATACTATTATTACCTACTTAGTTTAAAGGTGAATAATCTGTAAGCTGAATTGTTTGATAATTTTGTTATTGCTACCCTTATAAACCTTAAGATAAAAACATTTACTCTCTAGACATATTGAGAGCTGTT
The DNA here is from genome assembly GCA_000231825.2 of Tetrahymena elliotti 4EA. Lineage (NCBI taxonomy): Eukaryota > Ciliophora > Oligohymenophorea > Hymenostomatida > Tetrahymenidae > Tetrahymena > Tetrahymena elliotti. The sequence goes on along the minus strand of JH720313.1, from coordinate 573,527 downwards.
TAATTTTGAGAAGTATTTAGTAAGTTAGTGTTATAAGCATTACTAAGTAGATTAATAGGAGATAAATCAGGGGCAATATTTCCATTTGATCTGTTGGTATAAGTCGCTATTTATGACTATTATTATTACTGTTAAAGTTGTTAATATGTTGTATTTTAATTCAGGTTAAGTGCTGATTTATTTTAAATAAATGAATTAGTTAATCCTCTTTTTGAATTTAGTCTGTTCAAAGTATTATTTAGCTAATCAATAACAGAAGAAGATCTATCCTTTTATTGTTACTAAAGAGTTTTTCTGCTACCTACTGATTCAGCTGTTTGTTATCTCATAGATCTTACAGACATATTATTTTTTGATTGGCTTACATAAGATGATGCATCTTATTATCTATTAGATATCCTTGATTTTTAATTTTGGGAGGCATTATTTCTATTTGAAAGAGAACTTTAATTTGCACTTGATCTCCTTTTTAAGTTATTTATGCTTCTCTCTGATTTTGTTTTAGATTGATTAAGTAAACGAGACTCATTTATTGCTTGTTATTTTCCTATGTTTTATATTGACTGATAGATTTCCTCTTAGGGATTGTAAATAGTAAAAATTTTTTATACATTCTGAAATTTATAAAAAACTTCATCATCATCTTCTAGCTCTCCATACATCATAATTTCATATCCATGAAGCAAAGCAACAAGCTTTTCTACAACACATTCAAATATAATTTCCATATAATCCTAATTCAGGAGGAACAAAGGAAAATAATTTTAAAGCATCATAATTTCTGCTTAATAAGCAGCTTTTTCTTAATTAGCTTGATTAATATTTGCTTGACTTTATTATTACTATTAAATTTACTCATTTTTGTTAATGAAATAGCTCACATTTTTTGGAGAAAGATCAGATTGATTTTTAAATTGGTTTTGAGATTAGTTTATTTTTTTCTACTCTTCGTTATAATCCTCCATTACACTCTAGCTCATTTAACTTGCAAAAGTTTGCGGGTTATACTATTGAGAAGCAGGTCTTAGTCCTTGAATCTGTTAATCTTATTCATGTTAATTAACATTATTCTATTGCTATTGATTTGATACCTAGCCTGCCAAAGATCCTGCTTGTTATCTTTATGGTTAAATTTTATTTTAATTATTATTCTCTGGCTCTTAGAATGATTGCTTTTCAATAATTCCTAAATGGTCTTTTACAAAATCATACTCCTCTAATATAGGGGATTCAGAAATTTTGAACATCTCTTAGAAAAAGCATGCATAGCCACAATTCAAATCAGAAAAAAGTTTCTATTTGTCAATTTTAGGGTTATTCTCACATTATTGCTAGAGAAATTATTCAATAGTATGATCATGTCTCTCCCTATATTTTTTCATAATCCTACTGAATAAATCTATTTATAAATCATATATATTCATCATATTCTTATAAAAAGGATCTAGAATAAAATTTCCAAGCATTCTCCATAATCTCAATAAAAATCCACCTAAGAGAATAGAACCTGCACTCTTTTTAAGTTTAAGAGTAGGATCATTATTGAGGAAAGCAATTAAATGATCAAAAAAATCATAATTAACATCTTCCAATTAATTTTTAATCACATTATAGCTTTGAAATTGTGGAGCCTGTGTAACTGAAATACTTGTATTTAAACCTTATTATTGTATATGTGATCTATTCGTTGATTGATTTTACTAATTTATTGTAACTGCAGAGACTCCTTTAGAATTAATAAAACTATAGCTGTTAGGTTTTTACTTATTTAACTCGCCTAATATATTATTAGTGCTTGCTGTTTGAACATTCTTATTTACCTAAGTAAATTGATTCATTTTTTAGCTAGTTGGTATATTTTCATCAAATAAATGTGGATATAACCCTTGAACTTTTTACTCTATTTTCTCAAATTCTATTTATAGCACTTTAAAAAGCTGCATTACATATGGTTATGATGCATGCTGAGTTTAATATTTTATTTAATGACACTTATCATCTATTTTTATGTCATCAAGTTTCTCTAAATTTTAAAAAGCTTCTAATAATTTAGAATGGTAATTAGGATTCTTACAAAGTGGGTTCCTCCTCACTCTTAAGAATTAGATTTGAGATTTATCTTCAATATGAAGTAATTCAGTCCAATCAGCTAATAAATTATGCGAAACAGACAAGCCTTGTAGATTTTTAAACTGCTAAATACCTTTTAAAGTGCTGATTTTGTTATGACTTAAATGAACATATGGAATGCTTGCAAATATATCTGGTATACCTTACTCTTCAATTTTCTCTATTTGTTTATAAGTCAGTGTTAAACATTCAGGCTAAATATATTTTTTATTGTTTTCATTTCGCAGTTCATTTAGAAGAGTATTTTTGATTGGATAAACTTCTTCTACTTTCTCCTTTACTTTTTTTTTTTATTATTGCTACATTTCTTAAGATAAACAGATGAAAAATAATACTATTTGTCTTTATATGTTTTTAAATCAATTTGAAAAAAAAATAAAAATTAAATAAAAAATTGAAATTCAAACAAAAGTTATGATCAATATTTTACAGAGATACTGAATAAAATCTAAAGATTCTTATTTCCATTAAAAATATTCAAAAATAATACTTTCATATCATTCATTATATTTATTTCATATGATAGTAATCAATCATATCATTGAAACTAATTATAAAAAAATTAAACTCATTTTTATTTTCTTTATGTTTGGAAATAAACTAAAATTACTTTCAAATAATTTATTTATTTTTTAAAAGTAATAGCTTAGTAATCATAGATCATCTTATAAAATTTTATAAAATATAAATTTTTTATTGGTTAAAAAAGTCATTTTTATTTTTTTATTCAAGATCAAAAAAAATTAAACACTCTCAAAATCAATTTTAATATTCTCAACTTTAAAAATAATATCCCAAAGCTAGCAAAAGTAGAATCTAATTAAACTTTAATAAAATATATTTGATTTATATTATATATTATGTGTAAGTTCACTTATGACCTCCTATTTTACTCAATAATTATGAATGCCTTTTCACCCTTTCAGAACTATTTTATTTATAAAAACCAGTTTAATATACATAAATTTTCAAATATATTTTTCAATCTCTCATTTTTTATTCAAAAATGATGATATATATTACATTTGATTCTTTTTTTAAACAAAAGTTTAAAAGAGTGCTTTAATTTAGTTAAGGATAAAGTATTTAAATCAATTTTAAAAAACTAATATAATTAAAAAAACAATTTTTTTAAGGTTATACCTTAAGAAATCACCTGTAATTAATGAAGATTAGAATACTTTAAAATTTAAAAATTAAATGAAGTACTTTATCTTTTCTCATTACTAATATCAATTTCTATATACTACACTCAAACATACAATGAAATTATATAATTAAGTTAATGTAAATACTTCTTCAAATCATTTATATGGTTATGTGATTTAAATGAAAATTAAAAATATTGAATTATATTTGGACAAAAAAAATAATATTATGACATGAAGTAAAAAATTTAATTTGGAAAAATCAATTTAAATTTACATGTAAAGAAATAGTATTTTGAAATCAATTAATTTATAAAAATTAGATTTAAATTTAATTAAATGTAATGTGTAAAATGTCTTTTATAATGATACTTCTGTTAAAATATATGGAGGGAATTATGAATTTTTATTTTGAAAGATAAATTAATTGTCAATTTCTAATCTGAATATTTTAATAAAACATCAAAATTTCAATAAATATTGATTCAATTAATTTGAGATTTAATTATGACTTCATTATTAAAAGGATTCAATTTTTAAGATATAAATAGTTCATATTTGGATTTAATATCATAGTTTAGGGAGAACAAATTTGAAATTATCCAATAACTAACTGATGCACTACTTAGCTAAGAATATGAAAATCACTACTCCTAGATTTCTTCAATATTAATCTCTCTATTGATCAAAGAATGCTCAAAAGATAATTTTATGCTTTAAAAAATTTTTAGCTCTATTTTTAGTGATTATATTGCTACAGATTCTTCGTTAAAACACTTATAAACATTATATGTACTAAACACATATTTTAACAAGTAGATTAGCATAGAAGGAGACACTTTGATAAGATATTTTCTTTCTAAGAATGCTCCTGAGCAATGTTTAAGAGTATTGATATTCCTAAGTTAGATTTTAAAAAAAAGAGAAAATTAGAAAAACTCTTTCAACTTATCTGACCAACATGATAACTTTTAGTAGCCTTCTTTAGTTCAGCTTAAAGAACCCTCTAGGCTTATTGATGAGCTTATCAAGATTTGTAACAAAACTTTGGGAAAGAAAGGAGCCTTAATAGCTGAGTAAATTGATGATTAAACTGCTTTGTCTATGAATTGTTTGCTGTTTTTACGTAAACAAATGAGCAAATAATAGCTTTCTAAGCTTTCAAAGATACTATTTTAAAATCTTAAAAACATAGAGATAGTATGCTTATATAATTTTGAATCCATCTGTTCATATCTCTAATTTCTTTAGTAAAATTTATTGGACTTTATTAATCCTTCTTAGCATAAAAAAATCTTAGATCTAATCAAATCTATGAATGATGCTTATTTTTAAAATGTTGAAATCTAATATGGTAAAGTTAAGATGGACACTAAAAAAGAAATTTATTTACTAGTTGATGATGATAGATTAGAGTAAGTCAAGTTCTTATAAAGCAAAATCAGCTCACTAATTGAATAGATTTATAATTTAGAAGATGGTATTGAAGTGAAATATCTAGATAGAAAGATATTTGAAGAAAAAACTTAGTATTTTCAACTTTACTAATAAATTACTTTAGAATTAGTATAATTCATACTGACAGAAGAAACCTTTGGTCAATTAGTATTAAAGCAAAGAGATGTGTATTTGGAACTACTAATTTAATCATTTAAATTAGGATTTTTTGAGTAGTTACCTACTGCTGATATTTGTCCTTTCAATGACGAAGTTTACCTGAAATTAGAAGAAGTATTGGAGCTCATTACAGTGTTTATAAATGAAAATAAAATTTTAGCTTATATTAACAAAGAGTTGAATAGTATTGAGAAGAGGTGCTCAATGATTAAAAAAAGTGAAATTTTGAACAAAAATTTGTAATTTTAAACAGATTACAGCTATAATTAGATTTAAGATGACATCCTCGTTGTAGATAAAAGTGATAAATTTTAATTTATTGCTTGCCTCTAAACTATGAGCCATATCTTTAGTAAAGAATTAGAGTTGAAAGATATAGATGTCTTTTTTAAGTACTTTAGTTATATTTTGTTTGATCCTTTCTTATATAACTATGCATCTAGAGTATCAGCTTAATTAGTTATATCTTTCAAACAATATACTTTTTTATATCATATGTATCTCATTCCATAGTTGATTGAATCCTTTAAAATTGATGATTCATAGATGAGAATATTTGCATTAGATGTCTTTTTAAATATATTTTCTTAAATTTAAAAATAACATCAAGCTTAGTTGTATCCTTATGTCAAAGATCTTCTCCATATTTTGATCAAGGAATATAACTATGAAAATTTCTTTAAGTATAGCAGCGTATTAACAGAAGGATTATAAAGTTTGATTAAGTAGCTCTTAGATTTGGAAGATATAGAATAATACTTAGAGGATGAAATTTAAAAGATTGAGTAGTAATTTTTAGAAATGATAGCTGATCAAGAAAAGAGAGAGTTTATGATTTAAAAAAATCATTAAGTCTGTCTTTGTGCCTTGTTAAAAGTAAAACAAAAATTGTCATTAGATTGTAGCTAGCTTACAGATAACATAAAAAGTATGGCAGAAGAAGTAGCTCAAAAGTTTTTAATTTCAAAAAATGAATTAACTACTCGCTAAAAGGCTTTGTATTATAAATTTTTCAAGATTTTAAATATTGAAATATTAGGATCTTAGGAATGCTTTAATTTGATTTTCCTAAAGATTTTACCTGTAGCCTTACAAGATGGCTCAGTTAAAAATTGTCCCATTTAAATAAAATATAGAAACTTAGAATCCTTAAATCCTGAAATTGATGTTGAATCAGATGATTATTAGATGGTAATTTGTATTAAATTATAAAGAAATGTTGTATGATTAATACTTTTTTTTATTATTTAGGGAGAAAATGAAGAAGATTTTGAAAATGAGGAAGTGGGAGTAAATTAATATGCTGTAGCAGCTGCACAAGCAGGTCCAGCAGCTCCTATTAATAACCAAAACTTTGTTAATTTAAATATATTTTAATAATAAATTATCGAAGAGGAAGAGGAAGAAGAAGAAAGAGAATAGCTCATATATGAGCCAAGCTTTGAAGAATAGAATTTTGTAGAAGAAGCTTTAAATGTTATCTAGACTTTCTGTACTGAATCAACTGAATTATTTTTAGATTACAAGAAGTTTGATGTATTCAACTTGATTGTATAAAACTTATAAAATGAACTGATATTTGAAAGAAGTACCCACTTTATCTTTGAGAAAATTTAACAGATAATGGGGGTAACTTAGAAATATTACTTAAAAAAATATCAAGAAGAAATTGAATAGAAGGGGGAGTCTTAAATTTTAAATCAAGGTGCAATTGAAATATTTTAGATGTTTCATTTAGCAGCATATAAAACTATATAATTTGATGATAGTAAATCAGAAGAATATTATACATTCTTAACAATTTCAATCTAAAACATGATAAAAGCTTTAGATCAAAAAATAGTTGAAATTTTGATTGATTAATTATATGACTTTCTCATCAGAATGGTTCTCCTTCTAACCAGATAATACAAAGTGCTTTTGATAAATGGCCTTAATCTCTTAGTTGGATTATTGAGCAAAATGCCTGAAATCGCTGTGTAAAAAATTAAAACTCCTTACTTAATTTTATAAGGACTTCTCAGACACAGGATTATTTACTAAAATCCCGTTTCTTATCAGGATATTTATGAATAAGAAATTTTGAAAAGACCTATTTTTGCAGATTGTGACAGTGTTGAAATATGCCTCATTGGATTAAATGACTTTTTTTAAATAAATCCATAAGTATATACTGTAATTAACCAACTTTATTTCGAAATTTTGGTTGATGAAAAGTACATCAATAGATTGGCAATAGGCATTGCAATAAATAATTTCTTAACTAAAATTGCAAGATATTGCCACAACCTAATTACTTCTGAATAAAAATTAATTATTTTACAATTAATTTATAAATTCTAAACCAAATAAAAATCATAGGTTCCAGATTATTAATAATTTATTATTTCCTTTACAATAGCTAAAGTTATGATCAGCCTTTAATAGATTGAAGGTTTAAATATAAAAGATGAAATAAAAAATGAAAATTTGAAGAAACTTTTACAAATACTGCCAAAAATAACTGAAAATTGCCAATATGAAGATGTTAAATACATTCTAGAGAATATTAAGAAATTCAACTACATTCTTAGTTCATAAGAAAACGACAACATAGAGAAATTCTTATTTAGAATATAAGTCATTTGAAAATACTAATTTAGCATCATTAAAGCTAATTTTATTTTAAAATAATTTTATTTTTCAAATGTTTCTATTGTTTTTCTCTTAAATTAAATAATTTGTTTTTAATATTTGTTTTTAATTTGAAAAAATATCTAAACATTTCAAAATGTTTAAAGTTTTATTTAATTTTTTTATTACATCAAAATGGTTAATAGTTCAACAAATATCTTATTATTAATTTAAATAACTTAAAATAATAACACTCTCTTCAATATGTATTAGATTTTATTTTTAATTTTTATAATTATTAATTAATATTTTATAATGTTTTTGAAGTTAATATTTCTCTAAGCTTTAATGTTTAAGGGAATGTCATAAGTTTTAGCTAAATTAATATGAAATTTTAGTAGATCTGGCTTTATTGATTAACACAACACATCTTTAATATTTCAAATTCATCAAGACAATTATTTCTTTTATTTGCTTAAAAATCAAAGAGGAGAATCATATGAAATGTCAAGAATCTTTTATATGTAAAGAAATGTCGTGTATTAGAATATTTAAGTATTTATTAATAATAAAGGTCATGCGAAATTAAACTAAAATAACACAAGATTGCTCTTTTTGAATGGCATAAATAAAATATTTTTTATTTACTTAAGAGCTATTACAATTCTAACAATCAACCAATTTTTACTAATTGACAAAAAATATTTCAATCTAAAGTGAATCTGCTATTATTATCAAAAAAATTTGAAAATTAACCTTTATATTACCAAATAAAAATATTTTATGTCTTGGAAATCTAAAAACAGCAAAATCTTAAATCCCATAAAACCATATTGAGCCTTAATAAAATTTGTCAATTTATTTACCTATAATATTATGATTGTTATCTCTAATTGAAATTTTATTATGCATATCAAAGTTTTTAACTTTAAAAGAAAATACATATTTGTATTAGTATGTCTTTTCTTTCTATCAATATTTTTCAATATCTTACATAATTTAGTTTGGTTTTACCCCAAAAATAATACGTAATTAACAAATCATTTAGTTTAAAGCAATCCTTTCAAATTAAAATGCTTGCCACTTTATTATAAAAATGCTATTAGAATTTCTATTTTTTAATAAATTATTTTCTATTCAAAAAAAATACAGTGTTGAAATACAACTGTGTTTGAATCAAATTTTTCCATTAAAAATAAATATTTTTATATTACCGAATGTTGTCTTTATCTCAAAAAAGAAAACATCTATTACATCAAAAAGCTTTTAATTTTCTTTAGTTTTCTTAAATTAGCTCTTTTTCAAAATAATTTACCTAAATGATCAATTTATTTACTCCCAATCTTAAGCTTATTATTTTTGATCGAAAAATTATTAAGATCTTTGGCATTATTTAATAATTCCAGCATATTTCTTTTATTTTAAAAACACTTTTCTTTACATATATTAAAGCAATCAAACAACACAATAAAATGTCAAAAAATAAAAGATCTTTGTCATTTGATATTTTTCTTTTCAATCACTATTAAATAAAATGGTGAATTTTATTTATTCAAAAATACTTTAGAAAAGGAATAATATTTACATAAATTAAGTTATTAGTATTTCTCAGATTTCTCAAAAAAATAAAAATATTTTACCCATCGTTTTGGTTTTGATTTTTACTAAATAATCAGCTTGTTAATGTGGCTAATAAATTGTTTAGTTTAAATTACAAATTTTTGAAATAATTAATCAATTTTTTTCTTCAGATAGATGTTTGATTTTATAAATCAATCATTAGATATTATCTGACCATTTCAGATTTTTTAATTAAATTAAGAAAGTGTCTATGATTTTTTTAAGAAATTAATGAAGAAAATAAAATTTTTTTATTTTTGAAAAGTTGGATATGTATATTCATGTATTCTATTTAAATTTAAAAATGATATAAGAAGGAAGAAAGATAGTAATATAAAATCCTTCTTAGAATTTTTAGATGAAAATATTAAAATATTCAAAAGTAGATTAATTATGGTACTTCATGTTTTTAATGTTTTAATTTCTTTAAGCTCAAAAACAATTATTAGGTTTTCTAAGCAATAGAATAGAAGATTGATTTTTTATCTTGTCACTTTTAATTAAAATAAAACCCTTTTATTCATAGATATCTGTCTGAATCATCATTAAATCAAAAAATCTTTAATTATCCTCTTTTATTTTCTAAATAAATAAATCAAAATAAAAAATCTTTTATTTTTAGATTTAAATTTGGGAGGTGGCGGTGGCTAGCAGTATTTTAATAATTAAAAATTAACAAAAAAAACCTAAAAACTTAAAAAATATTCTTCATAGCTAAAAAACAGGGATGAGTTAGTTGCTTTTAAACATTTTATCTGTTCCAAATCAGTAGATTGAATTAAATTCCAGTTCTGAGGATTCTACTAATTGTGGTAGTGAATAATTTTCAGGAGAAGAAGAAATAGAACAAGAAAATGAATTTGCTGAATCAAATAGAAATAAGTAGCAAAATAAACTAAGATTCATTGATTTTCCTTCTTTGGAATCATTCTATAGTCCTATAAAATAGATCGATTGTATCCCAAGAAACTACTGCTTTAAAAATAAGAATTCATATTAGTAAACTTTATTTAGGCTAGAGGAAGAAAGTAAATATTTAATACAAAATATTTTTCAAATAAATAAATAAATTAATCAATAGATTTTTTCCGTACATTCAGAGAGTCTTTGAATCATCATATTGAATAAAACTTTGAAGATAAAGAAACAACATTTGATGGATTCCATCTTATTGACAAATTTTTTTTAAGCAAATGCTCATTTTAATCTTGTGGATTAATTTTAGATATAGTAACTACAAGATACGTCCCAAGGTATGAGTAAGAAAAAACTGAAGTTAAAAACAATGAAATTATCATTTTCGTTAGTTTAAAGTCCAAATAAATTTTTGTTGGAAAATCTATTGTGGAGAGTAAGGCTGAAGACAAAAAGTCTTAAGATAACTAAATTGAAGAAGAGGAAGAAATAGAAATGGATGAATTTGAAATGATAGAATGCAGTTAGAATTTTAAAATAAGAATGAATATTTAGGATAATTTAGATGAGATTTTACTGAGCCAAGAAAACTTTGTAACTTCATTTTTTTTAAATCAAATTGATTAATTATTAATTTATTAAAAATAGTCTACTACTTTTAAGTTGGTTATTCCTGATACTTACTGGCATTCACTTGAAAAAAGTTTGAATTGCTAAATTCAATTTTAAGATCTTTAAAAAATTGCTTTTTTCAATTAGACTTTGAGTGGTTAAAGTGGCTTTTCAACTTTTCCAAAATACAATTTTCTCTAGAATTAAAGAGAAGTTGAGTATTTCAAGAGCTACATTGACTTTGAAATGTCAAAGTATACTGAATTAGATTAAAAGTAATAAGTAGCCCTAAAACATGCTTTGTATAACTAAAATGCAATCATATAAGGTCCCCCTGGTACTGGTAAAACTTATTTGGCTAGCAAAATTATCAATTTGATTAGAAACGTTCATTTAAAGCATCTTAATAAGCCTATATTGGTTATTAGCTAGAAAAATCTAAGCCTTGACAAAATATTAGAAAAACTAGTTAAGTTAAATAAAAATATTAAAATTTTAAGGCTTGGAACTAGAGTATCAAATGAGGAAATTAAAAAATTTACTGTTCATGAATAAGAAGGACCTACACCAATTCCTGCATTTTCACCATCATAAAAAGTGAATCAAATAAACGAAGAGCTTTTGAATTGCATCTCAAATATAGGCAAAAGAACTGATGAGTAAAGATTCCTAAAATAAAAGGAAATTAAATTCCCAGAACACCTTTAAAATTAAATTAAAAACAAGTAAATTATTAATATTATTTATTATTCTTATTTCTTAAACACTTTTAAACATATTATCATAAAATTTTGGCCTTAAAATTAAATTTATTATTATTTATAAAAGGTTGTTAAATCTCTTGTAAAAAGAACTTGACGAAAACTCAACTATTTCAGAAGAATGTGGAGAAAAGATATTCACTAAGTGGTTTAAAGGAAAATTAAACTTTGAGAGACTTCAAACATATTTAAGATAATCTGGAATCAACTTATAAGGAGAATAATAAGAAAAACTATCAAACATTATTAATACTTAACATACAAAAACTGATTTGAATCTATCTCCTAAAGAAAGACATATCCTTAATTTCATTAAAAATGCCAGAAATTTAGATGAATTAACTGTTAAATTATGTTAATTCCTCCATGAAAATTAAGAAACTATTGAAATTGATATTATCTCAAATAAAATGAGAGATTTAGAATCTACAAGATAGAAATAATTAATGAAAAATAACTCAAATTATTAAAGAGAACTAAGTGAATTTATGGAAAATTATGAGGTTATTGGTAATTTTTTCTTTTTTTATTAAATGATTTTCTAAATTTAATTTATTAATTAGGAATGACATTTACAGGTTACCATACTAATTACAGTGCTATCTAATAGCTAGGCGCTGAAATCGTAGTTGTTGAAGAAGCAAGTGAAGTCATTGAAAGTTAATTCTATCCTGTCTTAACTCCTAATTTAAAGCACTTAATTTAAATTGGTGACCACAAATAATTAAGACCTTTAATTAGAAGTTAATATCTCATAAGAAACTTTAATTACTAGATGTCATACTTTGAAAGATTGATTACAGTTAATAAGATTGACTATGTTACTCTCTACAATTAAAGAAGAATGAGACCAGAGTTTGCTAATTTTACTAGATTATTTTATGGAAATCAATACACAGATGATAAAGTTGCTCATTCACTAATACATTTTGAGCACATTTCTAAGAATGGTATGTATATGCTTTAACATAGCTTCCCTGACTATAGAGAATGTAAATAATCTTACCTTAATACATTTGAGGCTATGTTTGTGAAAGAGTTAGTGTTTGATTTGATAAAAAAATCTAAAATTGATCCCAAAAAGATAACTGTTATTACTACTTATAAGTCTTAAAAGATTTTAATATAAAAACTACTTACTCATAAAGATAAAGAAGATAAAAATAATAAAATTGAAGTAGAAGTCCATACAGTTGATTCTTTCTAAGGTGATGAAAATGATGTCATAATCCTTTCTTGTGTTAGATCAAATATGAATAAAAAATGTGGATTTGTTCTCAATCCTTAAAGAATAAATGTCGCTTTTTCAAGAGCTAGAAGAGGATTTTTCTGTATTGGAAATTTGAACACCTTTGCCTAATAGAGTCAAGATTGGAAAAAAATAATAAAACTTGGTCAAGAGCAATTCTCTTTTGGTGGTATTGGAGTTGAAAGTTTTTATAAAAAGATAGCAGAAAAAGCTGAAAAACAGGAATAAAGATTGTTGAAAAATTAGAAAAAAAGTGAAAATATATGTAACATGTGTGAAAAGGGTTCTCATATTGGTAATTGCGGACCCAAAAATCTAATTAATAATGCCTTTTAAATGATAGAAGATTAACTAGCTTAATAATCTGTGGCACCACTAGAACAACGAAAAAAGAAATCTAAAAAATGAAATATTATTTTTAAACAAAATCCAAACATCTAATAAATATTAGATGATAATTTATTAAAATACAAAATTTAAATGTACACCAAACTCTTTATTATATATCTCATACTACTTTACTTATACAATTAATTATAATTTATAGTTTTTAAAATCTCAATTTTCTTTTAATTTAGTTTTAAAATATAAGTATACTTGTTTATTGTTCATGATTTGAATTTTAAAATGTCTAAACTAAATTAGAATCATTTGATTTTCATAAAAAAATATATTTTATTTGATGTATTTTTGAATTTATTTAAAAAATAATTTTGACGATTTTCCCCACTACTTTTCAAATTTTTAATTTCAATAAATTTAAAAAATTTTTTCTCAAAATTAGTAAATCAATCCTCATTTTTTAAGGTTTATCTTTTTATATTCAAGATTGAGCTCAAATCAGACAAAAAATTTGGATTAAATTTTATTTTTAAAATCAATGAGAATAAAATAATATTAAAAATTAATTTAATTAAAGGGGCAAAAATAAAATATTTATTGATTATTTATTTTTTTAATGTTTTTTTTAGTTTGATAAGTTTTTAAGAAAACATTGACTAAATATTTATGTGAAACATCACTTATAAGAGACCAATTTAATTACTTAAAACAAAATAAGTCATTTATATTTATATTTAACAATTGGCATATTAACATCTACACCATCATTTAATGTTTCTCCACTTGCTGTTATTTCTAAGAATTTTTTAAATTGAGATATAGGAGATTTGTTCAATTTCTCATATAAAGCTGCTATATCTTAAGTTAATCTTTCAGAATCTCCAGCATACGAATTATAAATGCAAATCTTAGCAACAGATATAATAGATAGTTTAACTTTATATTTTGATGAGAAGTAATCTAAAAGACCTTAAACAGTAAGAGGTCCTACAACATCAATTTTATCCCAATTTGTGAAACCTGTAAACATATAAATATTATGATAAATTTTTAATTTTGCAGAATTTTAGAATAATATAAAGTACCAGGAGGTATAGCTTTAACAGGTCCTAAGAGTATTTCATCATAATCTTTATCTTTATGTTGCATAGGTGGTAAAGGTTCACTGAATAGCCACATAGGTAAAGCAAGATTCATGAATGAATTTTTAATTTGTGTGATAGGCTTTAGTATTAAAATATTTAAAAAAATAAATAGGTTCAAAATAAAAATAAATTTACTTTTTTTAGAATGTATTTAATTATTTCTAAACCTACAGCACCAACAACCATTGCTGTTGTAGTTGCCAAAGCTGGTATAATTTTTCCTGCAATTAGTTTTACTTTAAACTTATCAACTTCAGTAATCTTTTTATAAAATAAGAATCTATATTTTCTAACTCTAATACTGGAATTACCTTGTAATTTCTAGCACGCAAATTAGCAATTGCAGAAACATAATCTATGTGGTAATTTGTAGGATCATCTTTCTCAAATTCTGTTGTGTTTATTTTCTTGGATGAGGATATTTTTAGCTCTAAAAAAACAAATGGAAAATATTTATAATAAGATAAGTTAATTAATAAATTTACTCAATAATTAATCAGCTATTTTAGCACAAATTTACTCGTCATCTTCAGCAACATTCTCAGTATTATCATTTTAATTAGCACTTATTTTTACATTACCTGGCTTGAATTCCTAGACTTTAACAGATTTGGCCATCTTCTTAATTTCTTCTCTATTTGTATTATATTTCAACCCAAATAAAAAGGCATAGATATTTGAAGAGGATTAAATGAAGTTAATATGCTCTTCATCATTTTCATTGAAGTAAATAATCTATTTTAAACAATTTTAATTAATGTCTTAAATTTATTCATTTTATTTACTTAAGGTGGTCTCTTAGGTCCACTCCAAAAAGGTTATCCTTCTTCTGTCTATTTTGTATAAAAATAAATTAAAATATATTTTAATGAATTTAATTACTTTATGATCTAATGGAAAACTATGCAAAAGTTGAGCAATCTAATTAGTAAACATTTCTTAGAATAGTTCTCTTGATAAAGTGACACAATTTTAATAACTTCCACCATTAAAAGCAATAGCTAACTTTTAAAGAGTTTCTAATTTTGCTCTTAAGATGCCACTTTTACCCTCATTTTCTCTTTGAATTTTTGATAAATATTCCTATGGATTTTTCACAAACTAAGATAATTCATTTGGCCCTTCTACCATCATGCCCTCAAAATAATCTCTTGCCCATTAAATAGTGTGTTCGATTTAATGAGGAAAATTCTTGAGAGTACA
The DNA here is from genome assembly GCA_000231825.2 of Tetrahymena elliotti 4EA. Classification (NCBI taxonomy): domain Eukaryota; phylum Ciliophora; class Oligohymenophorea; order Hymenostomatida; family Tetrahymenidae; genus Tetrahymena; species Tetrahymena elliotti. Next base: position 558,172 of record JH720313.1, on the reverse strand, counting down.
TAAGGGGATGCTTTCTTCAGGAGGATCAGCAGAATCTCCATATGATTAAGTAAGTTTTGGAATAACGATTTAAGAATTGCATTTAGTACCTAATGTTCCTGATTCGAATAAAGGCTAACAAATAATACAAAAATAAATTATATAAAATAGTTTTCCTTGAAACTTATTTACTTTCTCAAACCAGACGCATTGTGCATCTACAAACAAACGTGCTTTAACGTTATCAACTGCATTAACAACAAAGTCAAGACCTACCCAAAAATCGTCATTGAAGAATTATTCATTCTCAGGGGCTACTCTGAGCTTGTAACTTTTAACATTCAATTTCTTAATTAAAAAATTAAAAAGCACTATTGTTTTCATTCATTTAAAAATTGATATTTTATTTACGTTGTTCATGTTTTTTGCCACTTAGCAAGCAGTTTCTGATTTAGATTTACCTACATTCTCTTTTCTAAATAAGAACTATCTATTTAGATTAGAGATTTCAATATTATCATCATCAGTTACACTCACTAAACCATTTTAACCAGTTGACATACCCATTAAAGCAAACATTTTTAAATATTCACATCCAAGAGCTCCAGCACCAACTAAAAATAATCTTATGCGTTTTAACCAATCATAAATAAATATTTTGAAATTTACTAAAAAAATTACTTAATCTTAGATAAAGATTCTTGGAATTCTTTTCCAAAAATAGCAACGGAGTAACCACTTTGGCTATCAATTACTTATCTAGTAACTTAGTTATCTGGAAGACATTCAAATACTTCGTGATGTAACCATTATCTCAATGGAGTGAATTTGCCTGTAAATTTAACTATTTCTTGAGCTACTACACCTCCCCAGAAAGATGCAACTGGACTAATATGGGCCCTAGAATAAAGTGATACATTCTTTATTAACTAATCAGGTATTTCTTCAACTTTAAATTTATTGTTTGTATCAGCTTTATTTGTATGTAATAACTTATGAACTATTTCTTTTAATTTTACAGAGTGATCTTCATTTAAAAGTTATGGAAGTTCTCCATTATTTTACTTGCAGAATTCAAAAATTCCATTTAGAATTATATGTAATTATTCTGGTCTTCCTATCTTCTCAAAGTCACACATTTCTAAGCTATCTTTTCCAGGAGCTATAGGATTATGTAAACTTTCTTGAAGAGAATTAAATGATATTTCTTCACATACTTTAACCTATTGAACAATACCTTTATTAATAAAAATAAAAATATAAAAATACTTTCTTCAATTTATTTATATATTCTTTACCTTCTCTTTGATAAGCCTTGAATTTAGTAGTATCTTAAGCAATAGTAAAAGTGAAGGGAGACTTCACAGTAACTTTATAAACTTAGTCATTTACTTCAGTCATTCCTTGTATTTCTTTAAAAGTAACGTGATCTCCATCAACTAATCCATGTCTTTTATCTTCATGAGTAGTTACCTATTTTGAATTTAAAGTTGTTACAATAACATCTACTTTAATTCATTAATTGAATTCTCAAAAATAAAATCAGATTTTCAAATAAAAAATCTATTTCAATATATTTAAACATAAGTCTTACTAAACCTTCTTTCTCCTGAGTAATAGAAACAACAATTGAGTGTTTTGGGTCTTCACCATTGTTATCAAAAACCTTTATTACATTAAATTTAATTCTTAGTTTATCATTTAAATTGAAATCTATAAAATTTACTTTGTGCTTTGGTCCAAAATCTACAAAAGCGCATCCATATAAACCAAGATTAGCAGTATAAATAAATCCTATTCCCTTTTCTCTGCAAAAGCTATTAAATTCTATCAATTTATCTTTATCAAAGTAATCTGTGAAGACTACAACATTGAATTCAGAGAGCACTTAAGTATCAATAGGATTCTTCTTGATAGCTACTTAACAATATGGATTCAACTATTATAATTATTCTGCACTTGCTTCAGCTCTTGTATTACCATTTTTAATATGCTTTTCTTAGATATAAAAATTAACACCTTAGTCTACTGCCTTACAGAGATTATCATCGCAAATTACAACCTAATTAGGACCTGCTAATACTAAGTTTTTAGCAACTTCAATACCAACCTATTTTAATATTGTAATTTTTATTTACACTCTTCTTAATACATTTTGAATTATTTATTTACTCCCTATAAACCATAAATTAAAACTTTCATTTTCATAAGCTTTCCTTAAGTTTCTGCACCATAAACAGCCATCTATCTTGAATATAAATTCTCATCAGGATTATCTTTCTTTTTATTCTCAGAAGGATCCTTTGTTTTTTTGTTATCGTTTGATAAACCACAACCCATAATATGCAAATGTAATTAATCTATAAAGGCTTTTAAGACTTTTAATAGTATCTTTAATAACTTAATATTAATAACAATTAAATATCTTAGTTAATATATGTGTTAAATTATAAATTACATATAAAAGCTTGGAGAATAAATAAGTAATTATAGTAAATTATTCAATCTTTTACAACTGACAAGGAGAACTATTGAAAATAATTACCTGAAACAAACCTTTCTATTTAGTTAAGATTTTTTTAATGGGTAATGTAAATAAATTTTATTGATTTTTCGTAACACTAAAAATGCAAATATATTTTAAAAAGTCTGTCTTTAATTCATAGACATCTCAAAAAAAAAATTATATTAACTGGATAAATGATGAAAAATTAAGATCCAATTTAGAAGTTTTAAAAATCCTTTTTTGAAATGAAAAAATGATAATTCTAATTAAAAATTTAAATAAAGTTGTTTTCTTTTTTGAGGAAATATATGTTTATTGAAACAAAAATAAAATAAATATTTAATAAGTTAACTAGATGTTAGTCTGAAATTATTAGTAAAAACCATAAATTTAAGAAAACTAGTCAAAAAGATCTGATTTGTATGATATTTTGTATTAAAACAATTTAAAAAGTTGGATCATATATTTTTATGAGAAATAGAGAATCCATAATTTAAAAAAAAAAAATCATTATCCCTTTTTAGCTGGAAAATAATTATGTCTTTAATCAATATTTCAATGCTTAGATTTAAAAAACTCAAGAAATCTAAGAATAATTACCATAGAAAAAATAGGAAAATAAAAGTGAGAAGAATAATGTATTTATTTTAAATTTTAGGTAGCTTTTTTGCTTGTATTTATTTTCTTTTTGAGATATTAGAATAGCAAATATCAAAATAATTGTAAAAAAAATTAGTTTATTTTTATGAAAAATACTTAATTTTTCTTTATTAAAGTTTAAAGATCCCAAAACCTTTTTAATGATTAAACTCTTCTATAAACTTAAATTATGATTTATATCATAAATCATCAATAAAAATATATTTCTTCCCAACCATAAATATTTTATTTTGTATAAAACCCATTTATAGCTTACTTAATAGTAGTATTAACAAATATCTAAAATTCATTATGTCATCTTTTCTTATATAAAATTAATATACCTTAAAATTAAAACTAAACATTGCTCTTAATATTTTTTAACAAAATCAAACAAAAAATTTATGTAAGACTAAAATAATGAAAATATTCAATTTTTAATTACAGTCAAAAAAATAAATAAAAAATATCAAATTAATTGATGAAAATTGTTACAGATTGTTTTATTTCTCTACAATATATTCTAAATGATCTCAAATTATAGAAATTAAAATAACTAGAAATTATTAGGTTTGATTTCTATAAGGTATTATCTACTTTATTTTAAAAGTAAACACATTTGAAATTTATTATAGGCCTATTTTCTTTAGCCAAAACCTTTAATTATGCAAATAGCACTCTTATTTCGTTTGGTTATATATTAAAAAAGAATGTAAAATAAAAGCAATTAATAATTTTGCTTATTTAATCTATGATAATTTGTTAGTTATCCAATAAATATTTAAAATATTCTCTTTTAAGTTCACAAAAATTTTAACTCAGTTTATCCCAAGTTGATCGAAGTAATCAAAAGTGTTTATTTGTTTGTAATCTTAATTCATCAAGTACTTTCAATGATATATTGGATTTTAATACTTTAATTTTGTATTTGTAAACTGTTTTGATCGAAATTCAGATTAATTAAAATAAAATTGATAAATTTTGCTCTCTAATTTATTTATAAAATCCGTCACTAATATTTGAAATCTAAATAAATAGTAAAAAAATAATTGACATAATTTATACCATATTTCCTCCTCTAACTTAAGTATTATTAAATATTTAATTATTATACAATCTAGTTTCCTATTTACAATTAAATCTTAATAAAAAAACATACATAAATTTTTTATACTTTCAAGGTTCTAAGGTTGATATTTTCCTAATCCTTAATAAATTTGTTCAAGATGTAAATGCAAATAAGATTCTATTATCTAAAAACTATTAAAGATTTTGTATTTTTGAAAAATACAGGTTTAGAAAAATTAATTTGGTTTGTGAATAACATATATCCTAATTTAAATTTATAAATGAATGAATTCTTCATAAATATTAATTATTTCATTATTTTGATATTTTTTAATTGTTCCCTTTAAAATATTTTAAAAAGTTAGTTTTTTAAAGATTGATAAAAAATCTAAAAATAAAAATGAATTTTGATTATTTGTATATATACATAAGAGATAAAAAATTTACATTGAAAAAAGAAAATAATTAAATTAAAAAAGAGGTATTTTACTTTTTACAAAATTAATTTTCTTGTTATGGAATGAAATAAATCTATAGAAATTGAGTATTCTTTTTTCATCTTAAATGTTTGAACAAAGAAATGAAACTTAATACAATCAATAAATAGACTTTTTGAAAGTAAATATTATTGAATTAAAGCTAAATTAAAAATAAATACATAACAGTGATATTTGGGATAATTTGTTACTATTAATCAAATTAAGCAAAATTTCTAATTAACCAATTCATGAATGAAATAATAAAAAAACCACTCTTAATTATGTAATGTTATTCAAGAAGTAATAAAAGACTATTTTAAAGAATCCTATGTTTCTTAGACTTTTCAAATTAAAATAGTGGAAAATAATAGTATCACGCAATATTAATAAGCCTTAATCATTGTTAGAAAGATCATTGTTACATTTACCATTTAGTAGGTAATAGTTATTATTTTTAACATAGTCAATATTTTAGCACAAAAAAACCATTAAAAACCTTATCATAATAGATTTTTAAAAATAGGAATTAAATTAAAAAAATAAAATATTTTGTTAACTTGTGGATTATTCCACTTTCATTTATTATTTTATCATTTTAGAACATAAGTATTTAAATACTCTATTTAATTTATATGACACTCTAATAATTTTTTATTTTAAAATGATAGTCAAGCATTAACATTTTAATGATGAAAACTCATTTCTATCTTTAAATTTTTTCAATTCATCAAAAAAGAGTTACAAATATTACTTCATATATTTTTATCGTAATAATAGACAATACTTAATTATAATAAGCAAAATGACAGTTACAAATTTCTTTTAACATCTAATTCTATTAAATTAATCTATATTTTGGTATGTAAACTTCAAATGTCTAGTCATAAGGGTTCATAAACCTTTTTCTTTAGACGAGCATATCTTTCCAGAAATTTATAATGGCATTTATTTTTTAAAAATTGAATAAATGTTTATTTTCCCATCCATAATTATTTTAATTTAAATCAATCTAAGATAGTTGCTGATATGAATGTGTACCTTACATATATTTAAGTTATCTTAAAATTATAATATTACCAAAGAACTATATTATCATTATTAAAATGTAAATTTATTTCAGATTTAATTGTTATTATGATTGTAAGTATAGCAACTTTTTTCATGTAATTTAAATTAAATTCATTTATCCAAAACTTTATTTTGGTCATATCTAAACAAAGGTTTCATAAACTTTTTTTATAATTTAAAAGTATATTATTTTTTACTTGTGTTTGAATGGTATTTATCCTAAAAAATTAAACAAAAGACATTCTTTTTCATTCACCATATTTTTTTCAAAAAAATGAACCAACTTTCCCACGCATAAACACCTAAAAATTGCATCGATAAAGATTTAAACAAACAACTTACTAATTTCTTATCTTACCTAAATTTAATTTCGCTTAGAACTATAAATAAGTATTATCAAAAAAGCAATTAAATTGTAATTTTATTTAAGACTGAATTATTATGAGTATGAGTAAACCTACTTTTTCTGTATTTTTTTGGATTCTTTTATCCAAAATTTAATTTTCGAAAAAATTTTTAACATAAAGTTTATGCAGAAACAATAGAAATTTTTATATTAAGAAATTGAATGTTTTTAGTTTGGTTACAAAAAATTTAATACAGCAAATAATAGAAAAAACTAATTGTAAATTACAATCAAATAGACAATACATAAGAATGATGAAGAATTAAGGTAAAAATGTTAGAGATTACTATATTTCTCCACAATCTATTCTAAAACAATATGATCTTATGGAAGCAGTGATATATAGCTACTTAGCTATTACTATAAATTACTTAAAAAAACGATATAATTAACTCAAGCACTAATGTTACGTATTTTGAATTGTATAATAGTTCTAGTTATTATTTAGTTTCTTATTTCATTAAATATTAAGTTAATTGTACTGTTTTTGATTTTGGTTAACACACAAAAAGAATGTTCTTTCAGTTCTTATTTATTAGTTGCGACACATAAAGACACGAATCTAAATAAAATGCTATTTACATTACTAAAATTGATTTTTACAAATATATACTTACACTATTTTGGATTTACAAATTCAAATCTTTAGACTCAGTTAATGAAAATAACTTATATTGGTTATTTTCTATGAAGTTTTAATTCGTTAAGCACTTGAATGAATATCTCAGATTTTGATAGTTTACATTTTTATATTTAAAAATAAATTTTAATTCAAATTAGATTAACTAGTATAATTACAAGTAGGTTAGGTTTATACCATATTCCCTCCTCATATTATTATAGCTAGTAGTACTAATTTTTAGGTGTTTATAACATTTAAGTACATTTAATTCATAAAATAAATTGATATTAATTCCTTAGAGTTTTAATGTTTTATGGTTGATGTTTTTTCCCTAATCCAAAAGATAACTAGATCGAAAACATAATCGATGAGAAACAAAATAGAATTTTTTATCAAAAAAATCCTCTAAAATTTTTATGTTTTTGTGAAAAATAAAACTATCTTTTTATTTGTCATCAGTTACATCTTAAATTTTGATTGGTAAATTAATATCAAACGAATTTCTTCTTTTTAATTGACCAATAAATATGTTTCCTTATGGGAGAATTATGAGATTCAACCAAAATAATATTGTTAATTTTTATCAAAGATCTTTAAATACCTAAATCAATTTGCCATAAATATTCATAATAAAATAAATTAAATCTAAATTCAAAAAAAAAAAATTAATAGAAAATGAGAATATTAATCCTGCTTGTTTTAATTTGCATAAATATTCAAATATTTACTTTTGCAAACTAAGATTTTGAACAAAACAAAAGAATTCTTAGAGAACTTGCTGACAGCTAAGACACTTGTTTATACGTTGTATTCGATGCTGGATCTTCAAGCACAAGAATCAGACTTTATTCCACCTAATGTAGAAGATCTTCTTAAATTCCATAGATAAAACCTCTTGTACCTAAAAATTAAGATAATTCAGCTATTTATGCTGATAAAATAGAATGGCAAAATAGTGGCAATAAAATAACTCAACTTTCTAAAGTTCCCTTAGATCAGGGATCTTTTGATGCCTACTTCTAAGTTGGATTTGCAGTTATCAATTAAATGAAATAATATTATGGATATACCTAGAAACCATTTTTATTTTTAAGAGCTACTGCAGGTGTTAGGCAGCTTGATTACACACTGTAACAATAAATTATGGGATTTACTAGAACCACCTTTAGAAAATAAAGTGATGTGTATTTCTTTGATGACACTTGGGCCAGAGTTATCTCTGGAGAAGAAGAAGGTTTGTTCATATGGCTTGCTATCAACTACATTTTCGGAAAAATTAAGCACTAAAACAGTGAGTAATTCAAAATTGAGAATTCTATTTCTGCTATGGACATTGGTGGTGTTTCTGCATAAACTGCTCTTTTAACTACTTCTAATAACAACAAATTTTTAGACCTCTCAGAAAAGGTCAGAGTTTCGATTTATGCTAATTCTGTAATGAACTTCGGAAGTGATGCAATTGCTTCAGTAATATATTTTAAAAAATTATGTTTAAAGTTGCTAATTAATTCATTATTTTATAGAGAATTTTATAAGGTTCTGATTCTGCAAGTTGTTTCTAATAGGCTGATTTCACTCATTCAGTTAAAGATACCAGCGGTTAATCATGTAAATAATCATTTTTTTTAAAATAAATTTTTTTAATAAATACATTTTAAAAATAGATTCTGTCACTGGCAATTATGATTTTGTTAAATGCACAAATTAACTATTAACCGCTATGGACTTAACTGGATGTGTATATGCTAATGACGGGTAGGTTAAAGATTGTAGTAGTTAATCTAAATTTGTAAAGGTAAATAAAAATTATTAATTGAAGAATTTTAAAATAATTTTATTAAATAAAGTTAACTGATTAATAAAGAATTGTTGGAGTAAGCTCAATTTTTTATGCTAAGGATAACATATCCAAAAAATTCAACTTAAATCAAAATACTATTAAACTAAGTGAATTTAGAAATTATGCCAAATAATATTGCTCAAATAAAATACCAAGCACAGATTAAAATGTAAAATATATCTCTACTAACTGTATTTAAATGATGTGGGTTACTACTTATTTGATTGATGGTTTAGGACTCTTAGATAAAACTATTGAAACTTATTCAGAATATAATAGTTATTAACTTGATTGGACAGTAGGCTCTTTGATTTAAGATATTAATTCTTTATAATGTGATTATATTGATACCACTTAGTGCACTTAAGTATAAAACGCTGACTAACCTAGCAGCTCCTTAATTATTAATTCATATTACTCAATAATTCTTTTATTACTATTCAAATTATTTATTTGATCTTTTTGTATGTAATTCATATTTATGCATTTGTAACTTGTTAATATTTTTTAATGTCAATAAATGGCATTAAAATTCTAATGATTTTAGTTAATTTATTTAATTTTTATCTTATTTGATAAATTATTTTTGAGAGCTTAAATTAACTAATAGAGTATTATTTAATTATCTTAGTTTTATTCTTTCAAATAAATATTAAGATTATTAAAAATTACTTTTTATATTTAATTTTTAATCAAATTTATTTTCTCTGCAAGTCTAAAAAATATTTGTAAAACTGAAAGATAAAATAACTTTCATTCCTCATTAATATTAAAGAAGACTCAAGCATATACTCTATTTATGGGTTAATTTGTGAAATATTTTATCAACTTATTAAATAATTATTTAATGAGACTACTCTAGGCTAGTACTAAAACTACTTAACTGTACTAAAATATTTAATTCACAATAGCTTAAGAAGTGAATAATATTATTTTTCTATTATATTTATGGAACAAAAGTTAAAAACTAATTAAGGAAACTCTTTCTAACAAAACTCTAAATAAACTGAGTGCATCTTTCTGCTTATTTTTCTATACCATCTATTAATTTATTTGCTATGCAAAAACAAAAAAAAATGATTGACTGAACATTATGATATTACACTGTTAAGTAATTAATAGTTCTAACTCTTTTTCACCTAATTTAAAATTTAATCAATAATTAGCGCATATTTTTTCTTATTCATATCATCAAATAAAAAACTATGAATTTTTTTTATTTAGTTTAGATTTTTGGGATGTTTGCTAAAAAATATCTCCGTATATGTTATTATGACTTATTATCTATTTTATTTTTCTATAAAAAATTACTAGAAAAGATTATAATTTCTTATAAGTGAGTAATCATTTGAATAATCAAATTTAGTTTTTATATTATTACAAATATTTTTATGCAATATTAATAAATTCCTTATTATCATCTTCTCATCTTTAAAATCAAATTGATGAAATCTGATTTTGTTTTTTGTAATTAAGTCTATTATCAATTACCAAATAAAAATTCAAAATATTTTTATGTGAAGTAAAATAAAATATATTTCTTAAATAGAAAAACTCTATCAAATCTCATTAAGAACAAAAACATTTCCTATTTATCTCCATTTATGCTTTAGGATTATTAGAAATTAACAAATTTATTTATAAATTCACAAAAAATCCTGATAAATCAAAATTAGAAACATAATTAATTGATGATATTGATCATATTAAATAATTTTGAGTTTATATGTCAATTCAATTAGTCGTACTGTGCTTGCTACCTTGAACTCATAGTTCTAAGAAATGAGTTTATTTTTAGGAATGTTTACACTTGGTTTAATAGCTGCGATGATTAGAAACATTGAAAAAATTATTTTTAATGAAATGTATGGTTATTTTAACTTAAAATAAATAAATAAAAAAATAATTTTAATAAGGAGGTATTTACTTGTAAGCAGTATATGATATTTGAGTGATTATATAATTTATTGTTTTTTTAAATAAGTTATTCTTATAGTTTTACCATAATTTTAAAAAACTGACATTCTAAAAATAGTAATAGTCTTCAAGTCATCCAGCTAGACTCAAAATAAATGAAATTAAACAATTTATCTTTTTTTTATTAACCTATCAGTATCTTCAATTATTAATTAATTTTCTCAATTAATCTAAAATTATACTTCGGCTAAGAGTCCTTAAGTGTTGGAGCAGATAATGATCCATATTTATAATAAAATTAATAAAAAAAATAGTAAAGTAAGTATCACAAATAACAAAATGAAAAGTTTAACTCTTCTAATCTTAATCTCTTGAATATGTAATTATTTGCTATTGCAAGCTAAGATTTTATACAAATTAAAAAACTCTTAGAGAACTCACTCAAAACCAAGACACTTATCTATATGCTTTTTTAGATGCTGGATCTTCAAGCACTAAAGTCAGACTCTATTCCTCTCTTTGTAGAAAATCTTCTTAAATCCCAGAACTTAAAGCTCATATTCCTAAGGATTCAAAAGACAACAAAAAAATTATTTGAAAAGAATACAATAAATTTCTCTAACTGTATTTAAATGAGTGGGTAAGTACTTATTTAATTGATGCTTTAGGGCTCTTAAATGACAAAGTAACTAATGTTTAATAATATAACTCTTATAACATCGATTGGTCTATAGGTTCTTTGATTTATGATATTAATACTATGTAGTGTGATTATATTGATATCAGCTTATGTAATAATCAAATTGAGGCTAATTCATAATATAGTTATTCATTGATTATCAACTCATATTACTCAATAATTCTTTTTTTATTAATTAAATTACTAATTTGAATTATTTGTGATATGATTCATATTTACATAAATATAAATTGCTTTTATAATTATGAAAACAATTTAAATTTCTCCTAATTTAAACTTAGTTTATTATGAATACAGCTTAAACTAATTTGGAGTATTACACCTAAAATATTTTAACAATAAAGACGAAACAAAAAAAGTTTTAAATATGTAAATATCATAAATTTATTTCTATATTATTTATAAAAATTATTTTTCCAATTTAATTGAATATTATTTTTGTGAAAATTTTTTCAAAATTGAATAAATATATTAAGGAATTTTTTAATCATTAATCTTATTCATCAAAATAAAATTGAGTACATTTTTTTTGTATTTATTCGCTTTGAATAGTTAATAATTTATTATTTCAAATTATTTTCTTGATATTATCATTTTACTTTTTTCAGATCAAGTTCTTAATTAAAAATTTGCTATTTATAAATTAAAATACATTTTGCAACAAAATATCTAGTAAGTTTTTTAGAGAATATAAAATAAGAAACTTTCATTTCTTACTAAAAATAAATTATTTATTGTTTGTTACTTATTTATCTTTTGTAAATTAGAGCGCTTGTTACTTTTAATATTATATTGAATCAATTATTTTGTTAAGAATTGAATTTATTAGATTTTGATATTAAAATAGAGTCGAAAGAAACTTTATATAAAATAAACGAATTATTTTTTTATTAACTGAATTAGAATTTTTTATTTAGAGAGAAATGAATAAATTATGTTCAAATTAAAAATGTGTTTTTTTATTAATTGATTACTTAAGTAAAATATCATTTTAGCACTGGACTTTTGATCTTTTGAAAGTGTTAAATAAAATTTATGATAAATCCTGGCAATTAAAAAAATAAATATCTATTTAATTGGTGAACAGAAAGTAGCAAGCTAAGTAAAGTACACTGGAAAATTAAATTTGTATTCAATCAATAAAAAGAAATAATACTATCACATATTATTTGATAAACAAATTATTACAAAATAAATATTAATAAACCAATCAATAATAAGAGACATAAATACAAAGAAATTTCAGATTATCGAATTAATCATTCCATGTTAAAATAAAAACAAGACTAACCCTTAAAGTCAATTTTAAAGCAGCCTCGCCCAGTTGATGAAATCCATCTCAAGAACCTAGAGAGAGAAGTTAAATATTGGAAGAGTAGATTTGATGATTTGGCTTAAAAGAGACACAAGCAAAACAATGTAAATTAATGACAAGTTTTTTAAGGAGGGATTTCTACTTGACCAATAACTTAAAAGAAAAAAAGTATTTATTTAGCTTTTATATTTTATAAATTTTAGGGGATTTAGAGAGTGAGTATATGGGATATTTCAAAAGATGAATAAAAAGAAATTGAAATATTTTAGCAAATCGAGTAGCAGATTTTGGCTGGATCAAAACAGGATATTTAGCAAGAAAGTTAGAGTGATGCTAAATGGGAAGATTAAAATGAAGAGAGCTAATTAAAATTTGAAATTACTAGTTTAAAAAATTTATAGATGCATTCAGAAAATGATTTATTTTAAGTCAAAGAAGGATCTCTACATAGTGATTAGAAGACTTAATCAGCTTAAGAAATAAAATAATAAAATTGGGTAGAAGTAAGTCTTCAAATAAGTAGCTTGATGGAAGAAAGAGATGAGTGGAAATCAAAATATGAAGAGTTCATTCATCCGAGAAATCTTTAAAAGATGTAAGAAGAGATGCTTTAAGATTTTATATTTAAGGCTTAAAGTGGAATTCAAGAAGTAAACAAATATTTCACAATTTTTTCATTTATTTAAATTCTACAATTTCTTTTAAAAATGTTTTTGTTAAAGAGAGATATTATTTTTAAATGGAAAATTCATTTTAATTGCTTTTAAATTATTAAAAGGCTGCCGAATAATTTGATGCCGAAAAGAGAGCTTATATCAGTTTGAAAGAGTAAGAACTTTAGAAATTGCAGTAGAAAATACTTGAGTATGCTAGCTTGGTTTCTGAAAAGGACTCTCTTCTTCTTTAAAAAGAAATTTAAATATCAGAGATTGAGCTAGGTATCAGAGAAAAAGATAGCTAAATTCTAAAACTGAAGGAGGATTTAAATATTTATACCAAATAAATAGATGACTAAAACCAAGAATTAGACAAATATATGCAATTAAACTAAAATTAATAGCTATCAGAACAAAAGCTAATGGATGAATTATAAACAAAAACTCAAGAAAAAATAGATTTAGAAAAATAAAATTAACTTAAAGACCTAACTATTAATGATCTGAATCATAAAGTAGACTAATTGAAGGAGAAATGTGAAGATTTTAAAGATAAAATTTAGAAATTAAAAATTTAAAATGAGGAGTAAGAAGAATTAAATGAATAACTTGAGGAGTATCGTAGTACAACTTGCACTTTGACTTAAGAAAATGAATCATTAAAAAATGAAATGAATTAATTACAAGGGAAACTTAAAAACTATGAAAAAATGATTTAACAAAAAGGAATAGAAGTTTAATCTATGATTTTAAGCTTACAAGATGAAATGAAAAATTATGCAAAAGAAGTAGAGTTGTTACAATAAGCAGAAATAAAACAAAATGAGAAAATAAAAGATTTAGAAACACAGCTAGTAAGAGAAAAGCAGCTTACACTTATTCTTTAAGATTCAATACTTAATAAATCATTAATATTGCAGTAATAGAAATAGTTCTCTAAACAGCATAATGACTATGATAATTTTTCTCATAAAACTATCAATAAATTGGAATTTATGAAAACTCCAGAAAAATCTCTTTTCAAAGATAATACTAATTTGATAAACAGCAGCAATAAAGCAAGATATGAGGAAAATTCTAAAGAGGAGTATTCCAGCATTTATCTTTCAGTAAATAATGAGAACGAAAATAGCTTGATGGAATGAAAATTTACTAATTGATATTTATCGTCATTATAAATTTTTAATAAATAAATTGCTCCTTTTACTATTGTCCATACAATAAAAATAAATTTCAATTTCAAGGATAAATTTTATAAAATTAACAAATTCATCTAATAATATAAAAGAGCAAATAAAATTGCAAACTTTCCACTTTAATAAAATTAATTAATCAAAAAAGACAAATAAAAAAAGTAAATCAGGAACGACTTTAATAATAATAATAAATAAATATAAATAAAAGCTTATGTGTAAGTAAATCAACAAAGAATTAATAAAACTAATAAGTAAAATAAATAACTTTTTAGTGGCTATCAATGATTTATTATTATTATATATATATGTATAGGCAAAAATTTTATCATTAAAATTTGTAATTAATTTGTGATGTCTTTTATTTAATTTTCATTTTTATTTGATATCTTCAACTGGTTTACATTTACTACAGCAGAATTATTTTGACCTGTTAATTTCTCTAAAAGATCTATTGCTCAACTTCTTTTCACATTAGTAGTGGAGCCCTATTTAAAATTATTATAAAATGTATATTGTATAAGTATTGCTTGATGCAAAAATGAATATTACATAATTGACATTTATCACAATAAACGAAATCACCTTCCGCATTTTCTTCTATTATTTTGAAGCATATTGGACAATATTTTTTCTTTTTGAAATACAAAAAATACAATTTTTCCTTTATTCAACAAATAAATCTTTAAAAGTTTACTTCTTGATAGTATACCCAGCAATCGTTACATATTATTTTATTATCTACTTATTACTTTGCATATTGCTTGAGTAATTCTCTCGAATAATTTTAGAATAAGAGAACTTCGCAACATGGGCATTTTTCACAATCTTTACAAAACCATCTTCCTTCTGGAATGTCAGTTCTTGCTGGCTCTAAACAGCTCATGTGGAATGGTCTATCACAACAATCACACATAAGAAGTTCATTTTCCTAATTTAATTATAATAAAATTAAATATTATTTGTTTATTTAATGTGATCAAAAAACATTATATTAGTTAGACAAAAATAATATAAAAAAAATTTTGATTTACTTTAGTATTTTTGTTACATACGAAGCAGAGCTTGCATTCTGTGCAAAACCAATCATATTTAGAAACAATCCCTTTCTCAAGAGGAGGATCACAGCACTCAGCATGGAAACTCTTATTACAATTTTTGCAAACAAGAATATCATCAGGATCACTTTTATTTTTCTTTTTACATTTTTCCCAATTACATTCTTTTTGTGTTTCAGAAATATCACTTTCTTCATCATCATCGTCCTTATCAAGCTTTGTTGTACTCTAAACAAAAATTTAAATTGAATATTTTATTCTTAATTAATTCACAAATTATTACTTTATCATTTCCTTATTTATTAGGCTTATTTAACTCTTAAGCATTCATTCTTTATAATTTTTTGGCTTGGAGAGTCTATAATCTTTTTGCTTAGGCCTCTTATCTCTTTTTTTTCTTTTCAATGAGATTTTCAGGCTTCTGAGCTGGCTTGCTATGAAAATAAAAAATATTAATTAGCTATTTAAGATATTTATGCTTTAAGATAGATTACTTGTTATACGTAACAACTTCAGGATGATTGGAAATTGCGCATTCTTCACATATTACAACATTCTCAGCAGGATTCTATCAGTATTTTAATTAAAAAGATATGCATTTCTAAAAATAAAGTCATTTATAAAATTAAAATCTAATTAAAATATTCTTTATTTTATTCTATCTTTCTTTAAAAAGGAAAGTAGCTAGTATTTTGTTCCGCCAAACCTAATTTTTATTTCATTGCAAAAAATCTAAAAAAATTACAGGGCTTATTTCATAAAATTTATTAGAATGAGTAGTTTGACAATAATAGCATTGACCATTGATTATCATGTTCTTTTATTCTTAAATAATTTGCTCTCTTATGCTTTATGTCTCTAACTCTTTTTTGGCTTCAATAAATTCTTCATATTTTGGAGCCATGTAAAATATATCTTCTAAATCTTATAACCTTTTCACTTTTTCTTATGCTAACTATCTCTAATTGAATAAAATATTATTTAATCACTGCTTTTATCTTTAAAATAATCATACATTTATAAGAGATCTCTTTAAGTCTTCCTTAGTGGCTCCACTATAATCAACTTTAAGATATCTATTTACTGCTTCACTTAATTCTGATTACTAATTGATTTTGCAAAACAAATAGTTAATCTCTTTATTTCTAATAAATACTAAATTACTTTCTAAGTAATCAAAGAGCTAGTATGATAGCTACAGTAGCATACTCTCCTCTTAGTAAACTTACAATCTTTTTTAAAAATAAAGTAATTAAGCACAAAATAGCTAAAATCATATTGTTATCAATTTACCAGTGTGGAAAGGATTAATTTTATTAGAATTTAAGTGAAGTTATTCAAAGACGTATTTGTCAAAACAACTAAAATTTCTATCTAATTGTTTATCTTGAGCGAATTTATTCAACATTTAATCAACTTGCTAAAAATCTACTTTTTTTAATTTGATAAATTAACTTGCAAAAAACTAAATTCTTTGTATGTTTCTTTCTAAAAGAAAATCAAATTAAAGAATATATGTTTATTTGATCTAATTTAATTAAGAATTTATTATTTAAATTTCTTGTCCTGCGCTCGCTTTGATTTAATAGTTAGCTTTTTATGTTTTGCTAAATAAAAATAATTAATCGCTAAGAATTAAACAATAAATCAAATTTTAAAAAATATTTTAGAGTGTAATTTTATCTTTAAAAAAATCTTTTTTAATTTATTTCCATAAAATTTTTTGTGAATTTTAAAGAAAATGAATAATATAGATAAAAATGGTTTGAAATAAACAATAAATAGGCTATTTTGAAATTATTTCACAAAATTAATGAAAAAGAATAAATACATTAATCTTTCAATAAATTTAAACAAAAAATAATTTTAACAAAAAATAAAATTGTCAAATTAATTTAATTATTCATTCATAAAACTTTAGTTCTTTCAAATAATTGGTTAATTATAATATTTTCTAATTTATTGGCTGCATACAAGCACATATAAAACACATATGACAATAATACAACAATAATATGTGATTTATTTTATTTTATGTTTTTTTTACTTTAATTATCTATTATAAATTTAACTCAATAATAAAATATTTACATGGGTTAGTTAGTCAATGTTATTTTGGGATTTGATAAAATTAGATACTAGGAAAAAACAAAATTTAAATTATCTACAACCTATTTATTCATCTTTTCTGGTAAATAAATTCTCCTTTACAAGTATCAAAAGAGGTAAAAATAAAATTATCTTTAATTTATTTTATAGTTAGTGAACTAATAAAGCGAATATCAAATAAGAAATTTTTATAATTTTTGTGTTTAATTATTGATTAGAAAATGTATTTTCATCAGCTAAGAAGAAAGAGAGACAGACACATATTAATGAGAATTCAAGAATAGTAATTCTCAAGATATTTTTTATCCATTTAAAGATTTTCTCTTTCTTTCATAAATTACAATTTACCTTAGAATACATTTTCATTTTAAGTTCCTTAGTCACATGTTTTATTATTATGTCTCCAAGTTTCATAAGGGCTTTGTTTGGATAATAAATTTTTTTATGAGCCAAACTTAGAATCAATTTATTGATTGGAGCTAAAATTATCCATTTACTTAATTGTTAACATAGTGTGTAAAATATCAGAGTTTTCTAATTTTTTGTTTGGGGAGTGCTATGAACTTTTTAACTTTAAGTAATTGACAGAAAAGTATTTTTTTAACAAACACTTTGGTTAAATTTATTATTATTGATTGATTTATATAGATGAACAATCAGCTAATTAAAGTTGGTTTCTCTTAACTAATTAATCATTTTATCTATTTAATCGGTTATCTTAAACGTATTTATTTTAAGCTAGTTTATATTTTTCAATAAGCTTTTAAGAATAAAGATCATAAATTTAATTAGTGTTTAATTTAATATTCTCATTTTTTAATGAATTTTCTTAAATACTATCAAATTTAGCTAAATTCCAATCTTTGTGCTATATTTTACTCTCTTCAATTGAGGATTTTCTTGAATTTGCTTTCGAAAAAAATTTACTAACAGTTAGTGGCTACTAATCATAGTCAGGAGAAGAAATTCTATAATAATTGCTTTTTGGTTGTAAAAGTTAATATTCAAATCTTTGAAATTTATTGTTAGTGTTTAATGGTGTCCTATAATTAGCAGAAAATTTAGGAACATTATACTAGTTTCCATAAAATTTGGTTTTACTTACTTTATCATCATCCTCTTATTACTAAATTTTAGAACAAAAAAGCTTATACACTTCTTTATAATTAATTTGAATCCTTTTCTTAATTTCACTTGCGTTATTAGTAATAGAAGGAAAACAGTTATTGTTCAGCTAAGTAGAATTATTGTCTTATTTTTGTGTTTAGTTAATTTCTTATTTTATAGAACTCAAATTACTTGAACATCTCCTCATTATTGCTTTAAAACTCTAAAATAAAATATTATTTTTCTTAAATATTTAACTTCTTTAATATTATTTTACCTCTCCAGCTACCAAATCGTTAGTTATTTGTTAATGATAAGATGGATTTTATATTTTTTTTTATAGAATCTTTTTCTTTTTTTGAATAAATGTAGTTTCTGGTGTAAAGTGTTTTTTGATACCCTTTTCATATCTACTTTACATGATGATTGAATCATCTTAAGATTTATCTTATGAGACGTTCTGCTCATCTTAACTTTCTTCTTATTATATTAAATTGTAATAATTGGCATAACTTTCATCATAGTCAAGCAAATCATCTTAAATTTGTGTGGCCTAAGAAGAGTATCTCTTTTTATCATCAATGAAGCTTTAATTCTTATCTGAATTTGATGGATCATAAATTTGCATTTACTTAAACTTGCAATTTGACTGCTCTTTCAGTAATGAATGCAATTTTTATTTTTGATCTTGAAATCCATACTTTTTGGTCTGTTCTATGTTTTTTTACTAAATTTGTTGTTTATTCATTTAATGCTTAATTCTTATTCAAAAATTGATTTAATTATTAAAGTACTACTTAAGAGTTAAATGATAAATACGTTTATTTAAATTTTATATACAGTTTATTTAATTATTGAATAATAAATTTGATAGAATATATTATTTCTTTTTTACATTTTTTTAAGTTATTTTGTTAAGAAAAATATTATTGTTTTGGTTAAAGTAATAAATATAATAAATTCATTTATGAATTTCAATGAGTATTTATTTCTACTTTGTAGAGAAAATCACGGCTTGTGTTAATGAGTCACTCAAGTCTAAATTAAATCCATCAAATAAAAATATATTGATAAAAATTATGAAGGAGTCATTGAAAACGAAATGTAATAAATAAAGTGAATAAGTTTGAAAGATTTTTTAGATTTGTATACATGAAAAATAGATAGAAGTAAATAAGAAAGAAAGAAATTAAAATTCTAAAAAATAAAGTACTTATATTAAATTTACATATTTATTATTTTTAAAATTAATTAAATTTAACAACTAAAAAAACAACTAATTGAAATTGACCTAAATATTATAAGGGATCAGGAATCAATCAAAAAAAAAACAAGCTATTAAAAAATTAGAGTATAAAAAAAAGTAATATAATAGACAAAAACAAAGTAAATTTAGCAAAAATTGAAGGCTAAAATCAGTAGGCATGTCATTTTTAGAGCAAGAATGTTATTCATCATTCTATTCAAGTAGCTGCATTACGTAATTTGATTCTATAGTAAAATATATATTATAAATCCATTTTTTTCAATTAGGTTCATAGTAACAGCCATAATATGTTTGATAGTGTTTATATTTGGGATTTATTGCTGCGTTTGTATTGTTAAATTCAATAAAAAGCTCTAATTTGAGTTCTTTCCTATATTGATATCTTTGATTATGGTAGATTTTTAAGATTAGTTGATAAAAGTATTCATATTTAATAATAACATCTATTATATAGTCTATTATGCTTTTCTTCCATGCATTTAAGGAGAAGAATATTAAAATTGATTTGGTTAGTGAGTATTTGGAATTGGCACTATTTTGGGCAATTACGTATGCAATAGCAGAAATTTATTATACAATTAAACCCAATGTAGAAAAATCTAGGAAGTAAAATTATTTCAAATATAAACTGATGACTTATCTTATTGTTTAACTTAAAGAATTATTAGGAATGTTTTTATAGTAAATATAGTAAATTTATCAGTGTTTTTAACTCTTGGATTATTAGGAATTCCAAGATATAAATGTGAAAATCGTTACAGTAAGCTAACAATAAAAAAATGAGTAAAATTAATTTTTATTTTTTAAAAAAAGGCTTTTAATGGTATTTCGTTTCTATTGAGTAGCTAGTCATTATGATTGTATGCATGATTTTTAGTAAAAAGCTAATCAAGTAAAAATTAAAACATATTTTTATGAAAAATTATTCATTTATTTTCCATTATGTGACTCATGAGTTTTTTTTTAAAGGGAAATAAGGATAGAAGAAGTAGATGAAAGTAGTGATAATAGGGTAAGGTAAAAATTACATTTAGAGAACGTTGATTAGCTCTACTACTAAGAAAGAGTTAAATAAATCAAAATGGTCATATTTACTCTCATACTTTGCTCATTGATAACATTGCTTTTAGATTTAGTTACATAACTTATTTGGGATGTTGATTTTTACTGCATTGATCATGATCTCTATATAACTGAAACTCCTTTGGGACAAGTCGTTAGCTTTCTCAGATTTTTACTTCAAGCTATTCCTTCTATAATGATCCCATATATCTTCTATGTATTGCCAATAAGAAATAGGTCTAAAGAAAATGTATTATTTTTTTTCAATTACGTTTTACTTTTAAAATAAAATTTTTCTTGATAAATAAATAGCTTAAATATTATAAGAAATTTTTAATTAAGCTTTACTTAAAACTTTTTTAATAGTGTAAAAAATTTAAGAATATTTAAATTTATATAAACAGATTGACTTATAAGATCCCATATCTAAAGAGAAGAAAGATTAAAAGCATTTCTTTGTTGAAGATAGTGAGGATGATGAAGAAGAATAATACACTATAGTTTTGAACAAAGATTAGAATATAGCCGCAGTAGATGATATACCATGTAGTGATCCAATAAATTGTAAACACAAGCACAAAGTAAAAAAGGGTAAAAGTTGGTTTTAGGCTGCTGATGATTTAAGAAGACTTAAGAAGAAAATTATATGTAAAACCTGTGATTTAAATGCAAATAATTGTGAAAGTGAATGTGGTAGTGATACTTGCATAAAAAAGGATAAATTAGACAACCTTGACTTTGCTCACCAAAAAATAAAATCTGGAGGATTTAGTAAAAGTTTCACAGAAAAGTATCAATTAAAAGAGTCTCATGTGCATGATGATTGTGATTGAGATAGTATAATAATTAATTAAATTTAATTAATATCTTAAAAAACCTTAATTAATTAAAAAAGAAAAATAATATTATAAAAAGGAAATTAAAATAATGAAAAATGAACAATTTAAATATAAATATTAATTTATTAAAAAAATAACTTGTAATATGTAAATAATCTTTTATTTGTTTATCTTAGTTTAAATGTATATAAACTAAAAAATAAATAAATGTTTTGCTAATTAAATTTTCTTTTAATTAATGTAAAAATGTAATAGCATAAACCACTATTAAATTTATCAATCTTAATATTTAAAAAAATATATTTAAATCATTTCTAAGGTTAGTTAAAGATGATTTATTAATATTTTAGATTTAAAAAAGAAAAATAATATTTTTAAAAGGCAATTAAAAATAATAAAAATGAATAATTTTTTAAAAAATTTTTAAATAAAAAATTATTGAGAGAATAACTTTTAATATGTAAATGATCTTTTGTTTGCTCTTTCTTATTAGTTTCAATATTGAGAATAATTAAATTTAAATTTACTTTTAATTACTGAAAAAATGTAATTATATCAACCACTATTAAATTTATCACATAAAATATTTATATATATATTCAAATCGTTTCATTAGCTAGTTATAAATCATTTATTAATAGAAAAGATGTAAATAATCCTGAGTTTATATAGATTATTACAATAACATTTTTTCAAGAAGGTCTAAAACATCTAAAATTTGGTAGTAGTTCATTGCATTTGGCTATTCCTAAGGGATAAGTGATGCAATATTCTTGAGATTTACAACAAGCAAAATACAATACACCACCACAATTTATTCCTCCTTATCTCATGCAGTTTTCAATGCATTCAGATTCATCTTTACTATATCTTCCATTAACAACCCAATTAGAAGTAGTACTATTTAGTGCGCTTTTTCTAAAGAAAACAGAGTCATTTTAATAACTTTTCATTTATGGATTTTCACTTATAAATATTAGGAGAGCATAGACAATAATTAGTAAAAGAGAAATTTATGCGATTTTGAGCAGTTTTTAAAATTTGGTATTCATAGTATTTATTATTTTTATTGTTAATTAATGCAGAGTATAATAATTATATTATCAAAGAATTATATCAATTTTTTTAAATCTTAGATTTTATTTAAGAATACACAAATTATAAAAATGGCAAGTAACCTTTTATTTTAAAATAGACTAATTTTGTTTTCCATAAATTATATTTTTTCTATTGTTAATCTTAATAAAAGATTTTCTATTTCTTCTTAGACTTCTTTGTTTTTAAATAAATAAATAAAAAAATTATATTATATTTTTACAACAATATTTAGAGCTAGATATTTTTAGAAATAAAGTTTTATTGTTTTTTAAACTTTGGAGCTTACTGTTAAAGATAGATACATTTTTTAGTAGATGCAAAAAATTATAAATAAAGTATTTCTTTTTAATAAAAGGCCGTAAGAGCTAGTGCAAATAAAATTTCTTTATAGATGAAAAAATTTTTGAAAGAAGTGAATTTATTTTTGATCTTAAATTTTAATGGAAATAATGATTTGATGTCAATATAGAAGACCAGCCATCCAAAAAAAATCAAAATAGAAATAGAAATATTTGAAAAAATAAAACACAGTCTTTATGTATCTAAGCATTGATGAGCTAATAAAAATAGGAATAAACCTTTGCTAATTAAAATTTATAATGTTGTTTACTTGATCAATTTAGATGAGAAAAATTAAGTTAATAATGACATGCAAAAGTTTTGATTGATTGATTTATTATCATTAGAATAATCTTATATGTGATAAATAACATTAATTTTGATAATGATTAAGATTAAAATATTGAATTGAAAAAGAAGTGGTATCTGAAGCGGGAAAAACATACAAAAAGAAACCTATAATAGTAAATTAATGAATTATTTATAATAGAGTGAAAAATTTAAATATATTTTATCTAAAAAGGATAACAAGCAAAGTAAAAAGTAAACCAAAAGCTTAGAAGGACAAAGAAGCGCTTGAGCAAAGCATTTAGCATTCAGTCAGTATTTTAAATAAAAGCGATGTTTTTGCAAAATATAGAAAACCCTGTTAAAGTTCGAAATTAGCTCAAGAGAATGTTTAAGCAAAATGCTTAATATTGCTATACTTGGGATTTCGAAACAAGGTAAGTTTGTGGATTAGACAAAAGCGAATATGTAGCATCATTATACGAGGTACAGATAAATGGCTTAGTAAAGCGTTGCGAATGTTGGGTGAAGCAAAGGTTTATTATATGTAAATAATATTATGAAATTGATGCATCTTTTTCTTTCTATTTATAATTTTATTGATTCTATGATATTTTGATAGTTAGACCAAATATTTTACATTTTTTGCTTTTTTATTTGACAAAATATTGTTTGAATTTTCGAATTCAGTTTTAAAATATTTTTCTAAACAAATAGAGAGATAAAACTAGCCTTAAGCTGATAGAAGAAACAATTCATTTGAAAGTAGAAGTGAGAAATCAAGTAAGAGTCCAAATAAATCAGCTTTGAACTCCTAATAGAATCATAATACTAACAGCCTTGGAAATAATAACTCTAGTAATGTTTCATTAAGTAATCACTTAAATTAGAATGGATATACTTAGATTAACTCTCCCTTAGTCCCGCAGCATGATAAGTATGTTATAAGGTTCGAAAGTTATGGTCATTCTAAAAGAGATAGAATGACACAAAGCATCAATCCTCTTTCTTACGCTTTCGATAAAATACTTGTTGATTATGTTTACTTGTTTATAGAAACAGAGGAAGTTAGTAAGTAAAAATTGGTTAAAGAAATTAATAAGGCAATATAAAATGCTCGCTATTATGATGCCATGCGTAAAGTAACTTAGTTAGAAGAAGTTTTCAATGAAAGAAATACTCCTTTGACTCAAGGATTTTTAAACACAATTAACTAAAAGAAAAAAGAGTAGGAATAACTTAACTAAATACTTGTTTCAAATCTTTAAGTTTCAACTCCAAAAAATCTCTCTCAAAGCCCTTCTTCTTCAGGTAGAGTTCTACGCTCTTCAGACAGCTAAAAAAAGCTTAATTAGCTGCAGCCATCTCAACCCAATTAGTAAACTTCTTAGAAGCCAAATTAAAAAGAAACTTAGCAAAATGATCATAATAAAGTAAATGGAAAATAATAAAAAGAAAAAGGAAATGCATAGAATTTAAACAACTAATCATCAGGTTAAATTGAATAAAATGCATCTAGTTCTTCTCCATAAATCAATAATTCCAGTTTACTATCACCTTAATCATATTTACCCCCTTCTAACTCAATTGCTAGTCAAACACGTAACCGTTCTCCTATGATAAATTCTTCTACTCCTTCAGTTTCATAGAGCCCTAATAAAACATTTTCGCTTAATGGCCCATGTAATTCATCAAATAATACTAATAATAATAGCCCACAAAAGCCACATGTTACTCACGGAAGCCCAAAAAAGGTGGCAGCATTTAATTCTAGTCCAAGTAAATCTACAATTGCAGCTAACTGTTCTGATAATAATCAAAGTCCAAAATAAACAATTCTTAGTGTGATTACAACTCGCTCAAGTACTCTTAGTCCAAAAAAAGTTGGCAATTAAAGCCCTTAAAAGATTATTCAATCTAGCCCTAGAATTACTCCTAGCCCTAGCCCTAAAAGTACAAATGTATCAAAATAGTAAAGTTAGAACCAACAATAGCAATAGCAAGTTTAGCATAATTTTAAAACTCCTTCAAACGAAATTTCTACTAGATCTTAAACTACTTAACTTACCAGTTCTACCTAATAAGATATTAATAATAAGTCGAAGAAAAAAACCTCAAATGAAAATGAAAAATCTATCCCATAATCTCCTATTCCATCAAGTTTAACTATGTAAACTAGATATTAAGAGCAAATTTAATTAGGTTCATAGAGTCCATTAATTCAAAAAACATCTGCTAAATCTTCTGACCTATTAAGCAACGAAAAAGTCAATTAAAATAGTAACAAAACTGAAATGGAAATAGAAGAAAGCAATTAGAAACAGTAATCAAAAGAAAAATAATCTCCAAAAAGAAAAGCCTTGAAATGATTGGTATGAAGACATATCATTAAAAATAAAATAAAAACAATAATAAAAAATAAATGATTGTTTCTACCTATAAAAATTGAAAATAGAAAAAGGTTCAACTTGAAACAAACTTAAACTGAACAAAACCAACAAGATTCTGTTAAAAAATTAATATATTTTAGAAAAGAAATAAAATTTCTTTTCATTATCTTAAATCCACGCCAAATAGTTACAGTTTGAATGTAAAAATATACCAAATAACATAAAAAACATTTTAAAAATAAGAAAGAGATAAACCAATAACTGTCTTAAAAATTAAAAATCATAATATGTGGTCAAATCTGTATGTATGAAAATCTAAAAAGATTCACAATTTACAGGTAGAATAGTGTATTATTTAAATTATTGAGGAAAATATACATAATCCCACCAAACAAACAAACAATCTATCTATCTATCTATCTATCTCTCAATCAATCAATCAATCATTCTAAAACAATCCAACAAACAAACACAAAATAAAAGCAAAATTTAATTTAATTTTACAAAAAAATAAAGTAAATGTATAAATTATTATTAGTTATTCATTCTAAATAAATAAATATAATGTAAATTTTCATGTACTTTCTTCTCACTTGCCACACTAAGAGTAAGTCATATCATGTAAAAGTTGAAAAATAATAAATTTTAAATAAATTAATATTTTTTTTATTCATTTGTCTAAAAAATTATTATTTTTAGTTATTAAAATTTTTACATAGAAAATTCTTTTGTTAATAAAATATCACAAAGAATGCTTTTTAAATATTTAATTTGAAAACTACAAGATAGAACTTTTTTGAATCTAGTCTATCCTTACTTCTCATACAATTTATATAGAATAAAGTTAGGAGATTTTTACTCTTTTTTTTCATAGTAATAGTTGAAATACTTATTTTGAGTTTTTATTTCTGACTTAATAAATCTTTCTCACAGTTTTCAAATTTAATACATCTGATATGTTTTTTTTATTTATGAATAAGTTACGCTATATTCATCCTTTAAATGTCGTTCTAAGTTAATAGTAGTAATTTAATCTATAAGATTGTTCATTAATTAGTTTATACTATTATTTTTTATCAAAATTTGATTTGATAACAAAATTAACCGTTTTTAGTTTCTAAAATTAATTAATCGAAACAGGCTGGAATCATAAAATTCCTTTTTTACAAAAATAATATTTATTCAAATTGAATGTCTATTTCTGTTCACAATCCCACATTCTTTTTTTTCAAGATTTTAAAAAATATTTTTCACATTATTAATACAAACTTCATTTACTTTACAATGTCTAAATTTCAAAATAATTTTGACTTATCAATCAATACCATATGAATACCAAATTTTTTGGAAAATGTTATATAATTGGATAAATTAATGAGCATTTAGAAAGTTATAAATCTAATTTTAGAAAATTGTTTTTGAGTGAATAGAAAACTAAGACTTTTTGTTATTAATATATCAAAAACTTGTCAAAACGTAAAGGTTTCTTCTATTAATTCAAAGTATCAATTTTGTTAGATATTTTAATAATATTTCCAAATGAATAGTCAGTCTATTCATTCTGACTGAAAACAATGAATCAATTAATTAAGGAATCAATGAATTATTTTAGATTTGATAAAATTCCATTAAAGTCTATAAGAAAATGAATGAAGGTTATGTTGATTTACTTAGAATTAATAAAAAATGTGTATGTCAATGTTCCATTTGTCATGTAAAAATGATAAAAACTCAGAAAAAAACATCAATTTAATTCAGTTTTTATTATATATATTAAAAGTAGGGAACTAATAAATTAAAAGTAATTACTTGTAAAAAACAAATAAACAAACAAATTTAAGAGAAAGCTATAAGATAGTATATTAAATAAGATTGAAGTTAGGATAATTATTCTGCTGACATCACTAACTGGATTTCACCTAGCTAAAAATGGATCATACCATATAAATTTGTACAACTTAGTCATCAGCTTAAGAGCTGGTTCCTAAGAAGGATATCGAGTACACTAATTTAAATCATCATTTATTTTATATCATATTATGTAATTTGATATCCAGTTGATTTGCATCTCAAATGTGTAGTTTTGGGAAATTCAACTGAGAAAATACATGCCTACAATCAATAATACACATTTTCCAATTTTATTCTAACTAACAATAACTATTTCATAATAATAGTGAAATTTTCGAAATCTACCAAGACAGGAAGGTTACTGACTTTAAAGAATACAAAAATTTGGATGGATTGCTTGAAAAACTTAATGTCAACAAAGCAGTAAATATTTTATTTAGATTTGATCTTCTCTACCTTTTCATGTTAGTTATTGTGAGTTAATTCTACCGCTAATGAAAAAAAATTGAGTTTTAAATATTTGGGAAGGTAGAGAATAGTTTTTAAGATTGAACTAACTAAAATGTTTTGATAAAATTAGACTGGTCTCGACCATCATAACTTAGATGATTTACAAAAGAGAAGATCCATGTAATTTATTAATTAATTAAATCCAAGTAAAATAGTGAATAAAAAACAAAAATCAAATTGTGTTTCATCTGTAAAAGATTGATCAATGCATAAGAAAGAACCAATATATTCCTTTTAGTGAGTTTTTATAAATAAATAAATATAAAAACGATTATTCTATTAAATAACGGCTTTTTAACAGCTATCTTATGTTTATTTCAAAAGGTATTCAGTAATTGTTGACCAAGAAGAGAAAAACAAATCCATATTTTAATACGTAATTTGTTTTTATTTACCAAAATTATTTTAAAAATTCTTTTATTTAAATTTAATTTTGCTATTCTAACAATATACTCAAATTATTTAATTTAATTAGATTGCAGATGCTCTTGAAGATTTGATGCTACGTTTGCTTATCTTTGTTGCAGTAGTCTCTATTTTCTTGGGTGTCCTTTAAGATGGTTGGGCTAAGGTAATTCATTAATTGGCATTACATGCATTTATTTTAAATTTTTGGATCTTTAAATTTATTAAAATTCTGCATTAGAATTAATTGACTGATCCCTTATTTATGATTAGAGCAGAATAAATGAAATAAATTTAAAAATTATTTAGTCTTCTATTAGATTCAAAATATTTAAAAATGAAGATTAATATATTTTGAATTTAATCTTTATCAGAGCTAAAATTAAGAATTTATTTTTTTTAATAAAGGGTTGGTTTGAAGGTACCTCTATTATAGTTTCTGTAATTATTGTAGTCTCAATTTAATGTTATTCAGACTACTCCAAAGAAAAATAATTTGCAGTTTTACATAAAATTTAATCTGTTTTAGAACATGAAACCAAAAGAAATGGACATATTCATATGCTTAATATTAAAGAATGGGTTGTTGGTGATATCATTTAAATTACTCCAGGTTGTGTACCCAAGGGTGATGGTATTCTCATTAGTTGTGATATTCCAGTATAAACTGATGAATCCTCTTTAACCGGTGAAAATGAACCCTAACACAAAGAAATTGGTTGTTGCATCTTTGAAGGTTGCCCAATTGTTGATGGATATGGTGAAATGGTAGTACTCCGTTTGGGTTAGGATTCTTGCTAAGGAAGAATTAAGGCTTTGATGAGTGAAGAAGATGAGGAAGAAACAACTCCTTTACAAGATAAGTTAGAAATAATGGCTAACTAAATTGGTGTTTTAGCTCTTTATGCTGCCTCAATTACTTTTATCACATTGATTTCTTTCCAAATATACAACAACTACAAGAGTGATGTAAAATTTTATAAATTGCTTCATAAAATAATTAATATTATTAATTAATTAGATTATTTTTAAACAAATTATAAGCATTTTAAACCAATTTTTAAGTAAAATTTATTTTAAATTAAAAAATAAACAGCATTGTTTCTTCTGCCTCTCTTTCTTCTAAGACCTTTCTAGACATTTAATGTCTGCATTTGGTATTATTATCATGGCTATCCCTGAAGGACTCCCTCTTTCAGTTACCATTGCTCTTGCTTACTCAGTCTACTAAATGTACTTGGAAAAAAATTTAGTGAAAAAACTTAAGTGTAAAAGATTATTAAATTTTTTGTTTTAAATTATTAAAAATTTCATACTAAATTTTTTTTATATTTATAGCATGTGAAACTATGGGAAGTGTTAGTGACATCTGTACTGATAAGACAGGTACATTAACTTATGGTAATATGATTTTGAAAAAGATTTTATTGAACTCTAATTCCTATAATGTGGAATCTTTGGTCAATAATAAATCATAAACAAAAGAACTCTTACTCAAAATGTAAAATACAATTTAAATACAGCCCTATAATAAAATTCTTGATCTTCTAATATTTAGCATTCAAAACACATCTAAGGCTATTGTTGATGTTTCTGAAGATGGCACTACCATCTAAAAGGGAAATATTACTGAAATTGGTCTTATTAAATGGATATTAGAATAAGAACAACCTCGCTCATATTATAACCAATAAAAAATCAAAGAATTCCCCTTTACATCTAAGAATAGATGTAGTGGTACTATTGTAAATGTTAATGGTACTTAATACTTGTATGTCAAGGGATAGCCTGATACTATCATTCCTTCTTGCTCTCATAGCTACTAAAATGATGAAATTGTTGAGTAAATATTTATTTGTTATTTTCCTTTATATTTTTTCCTCAATTTAAAAAAATAAAAATTAAAAATTAGATTTGATGAGACTAAGAAGCAAAAGATTTTCAAGAACATCGAAGATCACAATGCTTTAGCTTTTAGAGGACTTACATTTGCCGTCAAGGAGATTGAAGGTGACTTCTCAGGCGATTTCAATACAGTGCATTTAAATGATTTAATCAGCTCCAATGATTTAATTTTTGTTGCTACTTGCTATTTACAAGACGTGATTCGTGAAGAAGTTCCTAAGGCTGTTGAATAACTTAGATCAGCTGGTGTAACTACTCGTATGATTACTGGTGATGCTTATTAAACTGCTAGAGCTATAGCTATCTAAACTGGTATCATCCACGCTCATGAAGAATCTGCAATCACTACAGGTTATTAAATTGCTCAAATGAGTGACTTAGAATTGAGCTAATGTGTTGAATAATTTAAGGTTGTAGCAAAATGCAATCCTGAACAAAAGTTAAAGTTTGTTAAGGCATTAAAATCTCAAGATAAGATTGTAGCTGTTACTGGAGATGGTACAAATGATGCTCTTTGTTTCTAAGTATCAGATGTCTCCTTCACTATGGGTTAAAAGGGTACCGAAATTATTAAAGAAGCTGGTGATATTATCCTTATTGATGATAACTATGCCTCTATTGTAACTGCTTGGTAATAATTTTTTTAATATAGTTTAATTTTATTAAACTAAGCTTACCTTGAATTCCTTTTTAATATTTTTTTTTTAAATAGTTCATGGGGTAGAAATATCCAAGAAGGTATCAGAAAGTTCTTGGTATTTTAATTAACAGTTAATATTGTTGGTGTTTTCATTTGCTTACTTGGCTCAATTATCATTCAAGAATCTCCCTTATCTTCCAGTTAAATGCTTTGGATTAACTTGATTATGGACACTTTTGCAAGTCTTGCTTTAGCAACAGATCATCCAACAGATGAATTATTAAGAAGATAACCTTACAGAAGAAACGAAGATTTGATTAATGGTTACATGAAACGTAACATCGTCTTCTAGTGCATTTACTAAATTATTGTTTTATCTTTTGTCCTTTTGTATGGTGATAACGTCTTTGGTGTTCCTGAAATGTAATATTTAGATGTACATGAGTTCAATCACAATGGAGCCATACACATGACAATCTTTTTCCAAACATTTGTCTTACTCTAACTTTTCAATGAATTCAACTGCAGAGATCTCCGTAGAGATATCCTTAATCCTTTCAAAGATATTTTCCGTAACAAATACTTCCTTGGAGTTATCACATTTAGCTTTATAGTTCAATACTCCTTGGTATTTTTCGGTGGTTAAACTTTCAGATGCACTAATATCAATTTATCATAACATCTTTTCTGCATATTTATTGGTCTAGGTAGTCTTGTAGTTGGATTTATTGTCAATATCATTCCTGAATCATTCTATGATTCTATTGCTATGTTCAGAGACTATAACTAACTTTAGATTTATGAATATCAAAAAGCATGTAGTAAATAATATTTAAATTTGCAAATTCATAAGTGTATTTATATTTTTAATCATATTTTTAGAAACAGAAGAAAACTTACTCCATATTGATGCAGCCTGTCAAAGCAAAGAAACTACTTATTAACATGAAGAAGGTGATTACGGTAGCATATCTATGGAACACTAAGAAAACATCAAAAAAGAATTAGTTGCAGAAGACAATCTTTGAGTTGATGGGCATTGAAGATTTAAAGAAAAGCATATAAAAAATGAAACAAAAAATAAAAATACTTTAAATTAGCAGATTGATTATATAGTGGCATTTTACATATTTACTTACAAAGCAAAAACATAAAATGTCAAACATATATTTAGTCTGGCTATATTTTTTATTATAACTATTAAATAATTGAATCATATTCTACATATTTACTATCACTATACCACTCACTCACTACTATTATACTTTTCATTCTTGAATTTCTAATTTTCATTGTTTTTACATTCTTTCTTCATTTTTTTCTTTTTTATTTAATAAAATTTTTTATTATTTTGTTTATCCTAGCCTAATTTCTTACTTTATCAAAGCTTCCTTATTAAGCTCATATAAATATATTTTTAATTTAATAAATATTATTAATTTATTTGTTCATCAAACCTTAAAATATAACCTCTAAAATGTAAAATACTAGCTAGAAATCTTACCCTAAATTTTTATTTATTTTTTTACTTTAAAAGTTTTTGATGTAAAATTAAAATTTTTTTATTTTTCAAGATAGAAATAACCTTCTTCTTTATTTTATATAAAATAAAATTGTTTAAATATTAAATATCTTCACAATTATCCCAAAATCTTATAAATTCTAAAACAATCTGAGGGAAAATGTAGTAAAATTTAAAAATTAAGAAGTAAAAATAGTCTAAAATATTTGATAATAAAAAGAGTTTACTAAATTAAATAATTGGAAAGTAAATTTTATTTACTGATGATTAATTATTTTAGAAAAAAGCTGAACTAATAAAATTGTCATTTTTAAGTGATAGCAATTAATTAGAGTAAATTTACTGAATTTTTGTTAAGACTGATAATTTTCTAATTTTGAATAGAATCATTAAAAGAAAAACAAAACCTTTGGCTGGTTTGGCTGACTAATTTAATGATTTAATTAGTTTTACTTATTATTTTAAAAATGATAATTTATTACTTAAATTATTATTTTGATCGATCAATTATCAAACCTATGAAGTGATGATTTTTGTGCAAAAAATAAAAGATTGATATATTAAAAATCTATCTATTATATAAAAGTAATTAAAATCATAAAGTATCCTATAATCCATCAATTCAATTACCAAACAATAATTATATAATTGCTTGCTACAAAGATGAAAAACTCTGAGCTTGACTAATCCCAAGAATAGGATGAAATCGCATCTGGTGAAGAATAAGAAAGAGTTGGTGATTTACCTTTAAATAAATAGGGAGAAAGAAAGGATTCTATAGAATCTAGCAGCGCTTAAACAAAAAATATATCAGCATTTTTTGGAACAGAAAAATATCCAGCTGAATACTATTTTAAAGAAACTTAAAGATACATAAGACAGGTAATTTAATAATTTAATATAAATTTTTTAGTATTTTAAATGAAGATAAAGAGGTACTGTCCATAATAAGTTAGATCTGACTACTTATTTTATAGATTAACAGTTTTCTTTTTTAAAAATGTTTGAGTTTACTTACATAACATTATTAAAAAATATTAAGGGCTAACACCGAAAAGCTTTCATCATTTTAGATAAATTCTATGAAAGAAACAAAAATGAGTAATTTGCAGAATCTACTCTTATGAAACTAGGAAGAAGATATCTAACTTGTGGTATTGGAATCCTCAAGCAATATTAGTAAAGAGAAGAAATTCATACTAAACCATAATCTATGATTTTACTGAAAAAACTTTCCACTATGATTATTTTATGGTATCAATCTCTAATCAAAATACTTGATAAAAATCGTCGCTTTAATGAAGATTTTATTGTTCCCGAAATAAATTCGGATACTAATACTCCTAATCCTCTTGTAAATTAATCTCCATAATACCCATAACCATCATAAAACTCTAAAAAATCTGGTCTATCTTCTTTTTCGAATATGGTCAATAAACTTGAAAAGCAAAAAAAAGAAGAACAAAGATAGCAATTTAAATATCCAGAACTCTCCTTAGAATTAATAATGACTGATTTAATTGACCCATCTATGATTAATTTAATACCAGATGATGTTAAAAGTAATTCATTTAAACAAAATAATTAATTTAATCTGCTTTTAAGATTTAAATCCATTTATCATAAAATAAATTAATACTTTTGAAACAGTTATTAAAAATATTTTTCTTACAAAAGTTTCAAAAAATTTGATTGACTTCTGGTCTCTCTTTCTTGAGCTCCTAGTTATGTGGTCTATCTACTATAAAAAGTAATTAAATTTCTTGTTTTTATAGATTAAATAAGTTTAATATTTTCAGAATGTAAGATGCTTGGGCCTCCTATAAATTTTTAAGCAAGGCAGAAAAATTAATTGAGTAAAAATAAATATATACTACAGAGGTAATTTGAACTTTTATTAAAATAATTTTTTAATTAACTATTAAAAAATTTAAAAGAATGCTTAACTACTCAAAGTAAGCTCTTAAGTCAGGTTGCATTAAGCCCAAATGATTATGGAATTAGGATTGTATATTTTATTTTAAAAAATTAATAAAAATTTATGTAATAAAATTATTCATTTAGATTTGCAGATGCTATTGAGCTCTATGAAGAAGCCTTATAAATTTAGCAAAGAATTTTAAATCAATAAATAACTACAAAAAACTTACTACCAAAGAATACAAAGGAACTTTACATAAATATGGTTAATCATAAAATTGAAAAAACAGTAAAATTTCATTAACATAAAATAATATTCCAATCATTTTTAATTTGAAAGGTTTGCTTAATGTGTGTAAGTTTACTTGTTATGCATCAAGCATACGAGTAATTAGATAAGATAGAGTAGGGAATGGAATGCCTAAGATAATTGTACTGGCTGATAATTACCTTTATCAAGCAACAACAATATAGTGATTTGTTGAATGAGTCATATAAAGCATACTAATTATATACATCTAAATATGATGAACTTATGAATATGAATGCTGAAATCAACAAAATATTCTCTTTAGCTCTAAATAGAGGCTAAAAATACATGTTTTCAACAAATGATGACCATAAAAATATAAATGAAGATTTCTTAGATTTTATTAACTAATATCTTTACAAAAAATCAAGGGCTGAAGAATTAAATTAAGTAATCAAATTATTTATTTTTATATTCTAATAATTTATTTATCAAAAAATCTCCTTTCAAAACTGAAATCCTAACCACAAAAATTTTCTAAAATTTGACAGAATTTCATAAAATTAGGATCTTTTATTTTACAGTTTGAATCTTTTAAATCTTTTAATATTTTTTCCTAAATATTTTTGTTAAATCACAAAATAGTTATTTTTCTCTTCTATCTTAATAGAGCTTTTTAGTATATTTTTAAATTAACCCATTATTGAATCTCATTCAAAAATCTAATTCTTTTTTTATAATAATTTTAGAAATTCTGTATTTCATAAACCCAACTTGAATAAAAAAGCTAAATCCCCTCTAGTCAAATTTTACAACGCAATTTTATTCACAAATTAAAATGTTTACTTTTATTTTTTAAAAAGTTTATTCATAAAATGAAGGATGAATTTTCAAATTATGTTTTGAAAATGTTGATATTTTAAATTTAAAATACTATTTATTTAAACAAAAGACATTAGTGATATTACACAAAAAACCTCTTGATAATCTGTTTAGATAATCTTTAGGAGGTTAAAGTTCTTAAGATATTGGAAAAAATGAAATGGCTAAAGATTAAGCTTATTACTCTTTAAAAAGCAATCATTCTATAACTTCTTAAAATAAACTAAGTAAGATTAATGAGAGTAAAGAAACTTATTTTACTGAGTAGAATACTACTACAATGAAGGCTACTGAAAATAAGACAGATGATAGTTTAACTCAGTCAATGACTAATAATAATATGAATAATTTTACAAGTATGAGCAAGAAAGATTATTACTTAAACAGGACCTATCAGAATAATACTGTCACTTCTGAAGCTTTGCTAACTTTAAATGAAGAATCACCAGAAAAAAACATTTAATAACAAAGAATTTAAGTTATTACTTCTTCTTTTTTACATCCTCTCAATTAAACAGAAAATAAAAGCAGTACAAATTTGATGATGGGGAAATCAGCTTAAATTCTTTCCCAATCAAGTTTAGGAAAATTTGCTTAGACAACTAAATCAGAGAGAAAAAATAGTATAAAGTTTAATTTGATAAAAACTATTGCAGCATTTGAGTAGGTGAAATAGGGTGAACATCATTAAGCAAATTGGGATAAAGTTCAAAAAAATAAAAAGAAAATAATAGATACCTAAAAACTTAAGACAAAAGAAGAGTTTTTATAAAAATATCAAGTAAATTAATAAATAAATTAAATGTTTTTAAAATAAAATTAACATATTTAATAGCCAAAACTTGTTAGTAGCAACAAATTCTTTTTCGAAAAGTAAATTGATCATGAAACAGATGCAACTAATTTGAAAAATAACAAAGAACTAGAAGTTTAGAAGATCTTTGGAGTACACAAAAAGAAGAAATATAACATCTTAGATCATGATGTAGACACTTTTGCTGATAATATCATTGCTAGATAGATCCTAATGAAGAGTAACTGTATACCTTATAACAACATTAAATACTCAACAGAATAAAATTTGAGTGATTATTATTAAGAAAAAAATGAATTTGGATTTTGCAGGAAGGTCCTTTAACTCAAGGTATTTAAATAATTTTAATTGTCTATTGAAGGATTAAATAATTTTAAATTAATAGAAATAAGGAATGTCGTCATCTCTAAATGATAAAGAAAAAGGTTTTAACATCCATGATGCCAATAATGAAATGGTAAGAGAAGCAAGTGATGTTTAGACTACTCTTTTATTGAATAATGAAATCTAAGATAAGAAAAAATAACTTGAAGAGACAAAAAGAATCAAAAGTCTTAATTTGGACCTTATCCCTCACAATAAAGATGAGAATACAGCAGCTAAGTTTAAAAAGATTCTCTATAACCACTCTAAAAAGCTTGGTTTAAATTTAATAAAAAGAAGTCTGAAATAAATAACAAATCCCTCTCAAAAATCCTAAGACCAGCAATAGAATCAAAGGTGAATTTAATTTAAATTTTATTTAACAATATTAATGATAAAATAATTAAATTCTTCTTTAAAATATAAAATTATTTATATATCAAACAGGTCACTGAAGAATTTATTATTTGCAGAAGAAGAGGAGTAGTTAGATGAATATGGAAAATTGAAAAAGACTCAGAATATTAACAAAGAGACAATCAAATTGCATTTAACAGAATTAGATCACCTAATTTAAAGTGCTCAAGATGAAATATCTCAAGGTCATAAGAAGAAATTCAATAAAACTATTTCAGATTTTAATGATCTTCATAATAATTAATAGCAGAGTTTAATTAAACCTCATGAGTAATTCAACAATCAAATTTTTTTATTTGTTAATATTTTTTTAATAAAATAAAGCTTTACAATTGGAGAGAAAATAGCTAAGGATTATAACAAACTTTCTGCCTCTACAAAATATTATGTTGCAAAGAATACTGGATAAAAGATTAATTCCTTCTTTGATCTTGTAAATAACAAAATTAGACTTGGAAAGATTTAAAAGGAAGAAGAGTAAAAAATCAGAATGGGAACTCCAGTTATGAAAAAGACACTTAATGAAGCTGTAAGAAGAGCTAGTATCATGAGACAAACCTTAATTATGAACAAACTTTGATTTATATTAAAATTTAGATTATTTTATGGAAAAAAGAAAAAAGTTATTATAAATATCAATCTAAAATGAAAAATATTATCAAAATTAATTTATATTTTTGTATTTATTACTAAGTATTGCCAATCTAAAAAATTTAATTATTTATTGAGACTATCCATTTCAAATATTTTACATAAAAAAGAGATCATTTAATTTGTATAGATTAAAAAGATAATTTAATTTTGTTTCCATTCATTCCTTTTTAACTATCAATTAGAATTATCACAAAAAATATATTTGAAAGATAGATTTATATCATGATTTAGTAGGTAATCGATTTGTATCCAATTTAGTAATGTCAATAACATGCTTAGGAAATTTTATGTGTAATGAATTGCCACAATCCTTCCATTGCTAATCCATTTTTTTGTGTTAAGTGCCTTTCTTAGTATGAAATTTCAGGAAACTAATTTGTTCTGATTTAGGAAATCAAAAACTATCAGCCAAAACAAATTTTGAAAAACTTCCCTCAGCTTGAAAAAAATATACAAGAAAAAGTTGAAAAGGCTCAAGAAAGATTTGAAAGCATTTATAGAAAATAGATGGATAAATTTTTTGATTTTGCCATTATGATTTAAAAATAAATTAAAGAATTTTTAGAATAATAAGGAAACCAAATAAATTAACATTTTGATACAATTATTAATAAGATGAGCGAATTTGATAGTTTATATAATGAAATGTCTTAGATTGAAGATTTATAGAAAATAATTAATTTAAAAGACTAAAATTAACAAATTGAAAAGATGAACCAATATCTTAAAACTATGAAATAAAATGAAATTTAGAATTCGAATAAGTTATCTTAATTATTTGATGATTTAGAATTATTAGTAGAATAAATAAGTGATGAAAAATAAACAGAAATCAAATCAAAAGCATAGTAGTTTATGGATGCTTTTGATTTTAGTAATTTTAAACAAAAAAAAATGTTATATACTAAAAATGACTAAAATAATAATAATAATTTAAATGGTAAATCTAGATTGAAAAATCAGTTAAAGATTTCTGATAAGCCACAAGAATTATTAAACTAGAAGTAGTATACTAAATAATTAATTCAAAACGATAATTTTATGAGTAATAAGCTTGATTTTTCTAAAATTAATTTAATTGAAATTGAATCGAGTAGTGAGAAACTTATTGAATAATAGTAAATAAAAGAAAAAATCTAATTTTTATAGCTTGATGATTAAGTTTAGCTGAATATCAAATAAATAAAAGGCAATATTTCTATATAAAATAGTTGTAAATAGACAGCTATTGCCTATTGCTAATTAAACTTATAAGAATTTAAATACAAAATAAAATTTGATTATTAACCTTTGTACATTGGTATAAAATTATAAATTGGAATAGTAACCAACCTAAAAAGGCACACTTTGATAGAAAAATTAATAAAATATACTAATATTTAGAGTTTTGAAATTAACATAGATAGTTCCAAAGATATCTATACTCTTCATAATTTTTTTGAAAAAAAAACTGACAAATTTAATGTCAAAATCAATTAATAGAAAAATTATTATCTAGTTATTTAGCTTAATGAAAAAAGGGAATCAGTCAATTTTACAGAATTTTAAGCGTATAAAATCATTTGAAAAAAATGATATAAATTCTTATTAAATACATCAGTTATTTTGAAAGATCATACTTATCTATTAACTATTAAATATTATTTTCTTTTGTTTATTTTCATTTTAGTTAATGTATATAAAAACAATGTTCTTTATTATCAAAATATATTTTTAAAAATTATTATGGATAAGCAATTCTTTTCTTTGTGTTGTTTAAAAAAAATCAGTTTCTTTTTGGATAAGAAAAAGTTACTTTACCATTTTTTCATATTTTTATTTTAATATTTTTTTTCAAAACTAAAAAATTTTTTACATCTTCTCAAAAATAACTAAGTTAGTGAAATAAAGAAATATTTTAGAAATAGCTTTTTTATTTTTTCTATTTTGTTATCATTCATTTCTCATATTAAATAAAATACAAATATTCTTAGTATTAGTAAAATGAATTGGATTAGCTTCTTTTAATTTGAATTTTCTTAAATAAAATGAAAAATTTTTAATTATTTTTTTTAATCTAATTATGTTTG
Source organism: Tetrahymena elliotti 4EA (assembly GCA_000231825.2). Taxonomy (NCBI): domain Eukaryota; phylum Ciliophora; class Oligohymenophorea; order Hymenostomatida; family Tetrahymenidae; genus Tetrahymena; species Tetrahymena elliotti. The sequence continues at coordinate 518,025 of JH720313.1, read as the reverse complement.
GTAAAATTTTGTTGAATAATGAAATAAAATTGTTCTTATAAATATTTTTATTAAAGCTTAAAATTTTTTATATCCATCATAGTATGTTAACCATTTTTTTTATTTATGGTTGGTTGTTCATAAATTTTGAAAGAAGTTTTTAAATTTGTAATTTTAAAAAAATTTAAATAGACTTTTCTAAAATAGAAATATAAAATTAGGTAAATAATATTTTTTTAAAAAAATACGTTTTTCAACTTAATTAAAACAATGATTGTAAAAAAGATTACAAATTTATTTATAATAAATAAAATCTTGTCAAATATTATTTAAAATTTTTAAAATAAGTAATTAGCCTTTTTAAGTAATAAACAAAATCATAAAATTAAAAAAAGTAAAAATGTTTATTATTATTAGAGTACAAATCATAAGTAATACATATTTTATTTTTTAGACACATTAAAATTAGTTAAGTTTAAAATTTATTTTCACCATTTTCTTAAAGTAAGCTATAAGGGAAGAGGGTTGATTGGCTCAGATAAAAATTTATAAGACATAATTAGCTTATAATCTTTAGGACATGAGAAATCAAATTTTTTGAGGAATTTGTTAAAAATAACTCTTGCTTCTAGTAAAGCAAGGTGCTATCCAATGCAATTTCTTTGACCTGCACTAAAAGGAATATAAGCATAAGTATGTATATCACTTAATTATTAGTCTAACCATCTAGAAGGATTATATGTGTGAGGATCTTTAAAAAACTTTGTGTTTCTTTGCATACTTACTGCATGCGGATTAACGATTGTACCCTTCTTTATTGGTATTCCTCCAAGCTCATGATCTTAAATAGCCTTTGATTAATTAATATTTATTGTTGAATAAAATTAAACCATAAAATAAATTGTTTTCAAAATTATAAATATTTTATTAATTAAATAATTACTATTCTATCAAATAAGACGTTTGCTGGGCCGTAGTATCTGAGAGTTTCTTTTATTACAGCATTTAAATAAGGTAATTAAGATAATCCATGAGCAGATTAATCAGTATTAGCATCTATCTCTTTTTGTAATCTAGTTTTTATTTCTTCGTTTTAAGTTAGGTAATAAGTAGTCATTCCCAAAAGATGGCCAGTAGTATCCATACCAGCTAAATAAAATGTCTTAAAATCTTAGAAAAGTTATTCTCTAGAAATTGTGTTAATTTAAGAAGTTGAGATAAGCTAAGCAAGAATGCAAGGAATTTTAATTTTCCCTTCAGATTTAAATTCTTGTTCCATCATTGAGATTTAATTATTAATTTTTTGTAAAAGATACTAATCAAACTCAACCATAAATTTATTAAATTTCTTTGATTCTTCACTTAATCCTAATGCAAAATATTTAGCTCCAAATAAGAAGTAGTAAATTGAAAGGGTTTAGTTTCCAAGAGTATTAAGAATATAAGATAAAGTCTGGATGATAGTTTTTCCTTAGAATTATTCATTATCAATAACTTCTCCAAAGAATGAAGCAATAACTACTCTTCCTGTAATCTCTTACATCCAAGCAATAGGATCAAAATTCTCTAATTTATTCTATTCCACAATCTGATTAAATATCTTATCTGAGATACTCTCAACAAGAGGTGTTAGCTTTTAAATGTAATCAAAATGAAAAGCTTATGAGAATAGTTTTCTGCTTGTTTTCCATGTTTATCCTTCAGCAGAAACAATACCTTCTTGAATAAATCTATTCAAATTTTAAATGTATGTCTGATCCTTTACATAAAATTAAGATTTTAAGAAGAAATCCTTAACGATCTCTGGTTCTATTAATCTCAATTTGACACTAGATCCTTTTTTTAACACAATAAATAAGTTAATTGCTAAATGTTTCATATAATACCTGAGTTTGTAATAAAAACCTTCTAATCAGGATCTTAATCTAAAACATGCTCTAAAGAGTATTCAATGTTACTGTGCTTCTTAACGTTTTCATCAAACTCAAGCATTTCACCTAAAATAGGAAAGAAAAATCCTTTTCCATATTTTCTGTAGGACAGATATTTATAATATGGTAAAGCTATTTTGAAAAAAACAAAAATAGCAACTGCTAATAGTACTAATTCAAATATCATTCTTTTTAATTATTTTTATGATAAAATTAATTATTAATTTACTTGATTGATTTTTAGGCGAATTTACATATATTTCTAATTAGAAAATATAAGTAAGTCAGCTTTCACTTTAGTAATCTGATTTTGTAAACTACTAGCTAAACCAAATGAACAACATTTATATTCCTTACTGATTTACTATCTCTTTTACATTTAAAATTTATGATTATTATTAAAGATAAGCTAACAAAACGGTATTTTAAAAAACTTATTTTTCAAGCTTTTTTTAATCATATTTTTCCATAACGCAAGATTCATTCTAATTTTTTAGTAAAATTTTCTTTTTAATTCTTACAATTTTTAAAAAAAATCTTATCAATATCTCTTTTTGAATTACTTCTTTTCTATAAAATTAAAAAAACTATTAAATTTTGTGTTAAAATTATTAAAATTTACTTAATAATTTATTATGAAAATTATTAAT